>VWSI01000023.1:0-228029 GCA_008802775.1 Taphrina betulina
CCGCCCGCCCGCCCGTCCGCCCGTCCGCCCGCCCGTTCCTCCCTTCCCAGCGCAAGTCGGAGGCAGATCGCATCGATGAATGGGAAATTAAAGCATGTTTTCCCCAGGCGCTGTGTCGTCTAGGTACAGGTATAGAGCCTGCTGCTGGCTGCAGTAGTCGTCAGAACAGCAGCTAGCGATATACAGTTACCTCAGGCCGACGCAGTTTGTCTAGACCTCTACACAGAGAAACTCTAGGCATCTATTGCTGCATGGCCGGGCCCAAATTCTTACTTGTGGGACCACCGCACCCGCCAGAGTCTCAGGAGGAGCAGCATCACATACGGAGCCTGTGTCAAGCAGGCAAGGTGTGAGCTCTCTGTGTGCCCAGGTGTACCTGCTGGCAACACCTGCTAAACGGATGGCTGAGCGCACGGGCGGGCGGGCGGTACCTGCTTACTCATCATCACGATGGGCAGAGAGCTGCGCAACTCGCCGCGGAAGGGTCGTCAGTGCCCTTTGGGCCTGTGCGCGGGAACAGCTGCCCTTTTCGGCACTCCGCAGGGGGGGGGGGACGGGTGCGAATTGACGACAAATTTATTGATCAAAGAGCCAAGTGCCAAGACTTTGCTCGAGAGGTCAAGTTCCCTGGCACTGCCCATCTCGCTCCAGTGTCGTACCATCTCCTGCTCCCCGACCCAACGCTCTACGTCGTTACTTCCCAATGAGCCAGCCATCCGTCGTCTGCGAATGGGCAGGCTGCAGCGAGATCTCCTCTGATGCAGAAACCCTATAGTATGTCTGACTTCGCCCTCCTCGGGCCAACCTCCGCCGCGCCGCTCCCTTGTGCTTACAGGATGTAGCAACCATGTCTGTGACGTTCACATCGGGCGAAAGTCGACAAACAACCTCAACCTGACCTGTGCGTGGGGCAGCTGCAAGATCACCACCGTCAAGAGGTAATTCGCTCGGCCGCCTAGGTTGATCTGCGCTGATCCGACAGGGATCATATCACTTCACACATTCGTGTCCACGTTCCGTTGAAACCACATGCTTGCAAGAGCTGCGGCAAGGCTTTCAAGCGACCTCAGGATCTCAAGAAACACGTCAAGACCCACGCCGACGACTCGGTGCTCCTTAGGACTCCCGAACTGACTCCCGAGCGCTACCACTCCCACGCGGACTCTGCAGCCTCCGGTCACAACTCGCCCAGGTCAAATTCCCTCGACAACACGGGTCTGTACTCTCCGAAGAGCATGTCTTCCGACCCCTCGCGACCGGGCGAGAGGGCAAGACGGGATTCGTCCAAGATGGCCGCCCTCAACGCCGGCAGCTTCGGAGATCAGTATTGTCAGGTGTCCGCAGTGGAGAGCCAGTACGCCTACAACAACGCGCTCCAGTCTATCTATCCCGAGGTCCAGGGCGAACAACTCTACGGGCAACAGCAGTCAAGGAAACGTGGTTACGACACGTTCGCGAACAACTTCTTCGAGGATGCCAAGCGTTCTCGAGTCGAGCCAGTCTACAACCCGGCCATGGCACAGAGACTTTCGGGCTTGAACAACTACATCAACGATGGCTGGAACTACGTCGACCAGAACTACAATTCCTCCCTGCCAGCTCTGAAGACGAAACAAGATCTCCTCGAGATCGACCAGTGGCTCTATCAGCTCTTCAACACTGTTCAGCAAGGCTCCTATCCCTCAGGCATGCAACGCGGCCCGGTCTATGGTGCACAGCCCGGTTCAATCTACCCGAGCGTTCCCGCGATGCTTCAGAACGACTATAGCCAGTCCCTCAAGACACCTGGCTCGGCGAGCCTATATCCGGACATGTCGCCAGGCGGGTTTGGATATTCCAACCAGGTACCGATGTACCACAACAGCGCTGTCCTGCCACAGGTCGGGCGATACAACGAGCCACGTAGGACCATCGACATCTCTCAGCTGCAGGCGGCGCCGAGCGTCGGGAAGATCTCCAGCGTTAGGGACACTCCCGTGACGGCGCCGTCCGAGGACGCCACGCCGAGTCCGAAGGCCGAGGAGCTCTCGACGCACGTCGAGAAGATGACGATCGCGGACGAGAAGGCAGTCGCCGACAGGGTCCGACACATCGCGATGATCAAGACCATGCGCGACGCCATCGCCTCTATGCTCAAGAAGATGGAAGCGGCTGAGCGAAGCGAAGACACTAAGGCGCCGATCGTCGAGTCGAGACGCGAGGCTCCGGCGATCGCCGTCTGATTGGGTCCCGGAATATATATATATATATACATGTATTTATGTATGCACAGGGAAAAGATAAGATGCGATCAGTTGAGAGCGATGGGAAGGAAAACATGTGTCGGGACAACATATCCATACAAAAGGAGAAAAGGTGAGGGATTGTGTCCCTTGTTATCAATTTTTTTTTTCTTTTGTGTCTTTCATAGAACGTCAATCTCGTGTGCTTTGAAGTATCTACCAATTCTTATAGTTGTTAACCTTCATTCGGTTCACATCCACAGGCACGCGAGATTGGTCCGATCCGACCCGTAACTCGAGTAGGCAGCGGAAGGGCACGTGGATCAGCAAGAAGTCCCGCAGACGTTCTGGACTTTCATGGCGTCACTCGTGGCTTGTGGGAAGGCATCGATCTTCCATTCAGCCGGCAGATCGATGCTCCGTCTGTCTGACTCTATTTCTCTCTTCCTCGCTCCCCTCTCGACTCTTGCCTCCGTTGCTCATCCTTGAAGCTCTCTGTCTCCCCCGCTCGATCAGGCTTCTGGGAACTAGCGGGACTTTTATCTGAACCCCGGGTCGATCGACTTGTATGCGAGAGGCGTGAAACGGTGTAGACTCGATGGATCAAGAGGATGAATCGCAGCTGCCAAAGCGACGTAGGGTCGCTCGTGCGTGCGACGAGTGTCGCAGGAAGAAGGTGAGGCTAGATGCGATGATGGGAGAGCCTTCTGCTGGCGACGGGGACTGACGTGCGCTAGATTCGTTGTGATGGCAGGTCTCCCTGTACACACTGCACAGTCTACTCCTACAAGTGCACTTTCGATCAACCTTCCAATCGGCGGCGCAATCCTGCTCCAGGCTACGTGCATGAACTGGAGCGAAAGTGCGAACGGTACGAGCGACTTCTGAAGAAGATGGCCCCACGTATCGATTTGGGCGAGGTTCTCGAGGCATCGTCAGACGAAGACGATCCTCCATTTCTCGAGGCGGCTTCGACCTCGCTGTCTGAGAACTCGACACTCGCATCCGATGCGACATCGAGAGCCGACAGCACCAAGTCCATGGAATCTATGCTACAGAAACTAAGATTGAATCGCGACCACAAGGGCGATGTCGACTTCAGGGGAACCAGCAGTGGAACCATTTTCGTCCAGTCTGTATGCGGCGAGGTGGGTTGGTCGAAGGATCCCAATCTACAACCACGCGACGTCTATGGGGGCGCGCCGAGCACGGAAAGGTCTACGGAGGATTCCCGGGAGACCTCCCTCTCCGCTATAGAACTGTCCAGTGCCGTGAAGCAGCAGAAGCTCGATTCTCCCGATCTCTTCGATGTCGACGATGAGATTCAGATGCCGCCATACAAAGTCGCACTGGCGCTTTCGCGCCTGTGTTTCGAGCGAGGTTGCGTTGTCTTCCAGTTCAACCACTTGCCGACTTATTACGCCAGGCTGGCCGCACACTACGACGCGAGTGAGACTGGTCCGGACGAGGACTTTGTGCCGGTGGTTTACTCTGCCATGGCTGTGGGATGTCTCTTCCTCAAGGTGGCCGACCCCACTGTCGAAGTCGAGATCGACGATCCCCGGCTCCGGGCTTTCCAGTACTTCCAGGCGTCAAAGAGGCTGTCCGACACGATCGACCGAGCCAACTCGGACGTCTTGCAAACCCTGCTCCTACAGGTCCTCTTTCTCCAGAGCACAGCGAACATGAGCCTGTGCTGGACGTATTGTGGACTCGCCTTGCGGAATGCACAACGGATGGGCCTTCATCGGAACTTTGACGATCACTTCTGTCCGATTGAGCGACAACTCAGGAAGAAACAATTCTGGTCCATCAGAGCTGTCGAGCTCTATCTGCACGCCATTCTCGGCCTTCCGAAGGGCATCAGCGAGGAGGACATCGACCAGGGCATCCCCGAGGAGATCGACGACGATTTCCTGGACGGTTCAGAATCCTCCAATCAACCCGAGGGCGTGACTTCCAACCTCGTCAGTGCGAACGCATACACAAAGCTTGGCCCACTTCTTTCGGATATTGTCAGTCAGGTCTATCCCACGCACGACGCGAAACCATCCGGCAGTCAGTCTAGGCTTTCACACGAGATGCTCGAGAGCTTCGAAGCGAGATTGACCGCCTGGGACGAATCCCTGCCGTACGTATTGCAATCTACGACAAAGTTCAGCGACTTAGAAACTCGATTCTACAGACAGTCTCGACTCCTGCGTTACAGCTACTACCATCTGTACGTCTTGATGTACAGACCCTTCCTGCACTACCTGGGTACGAACGACGAAGAGTCTCGAAAGTTTCGTATCTACGGGGAGAAGGCCAAGCAAGGCGCTCTCGGGGCTCTGCGTGTGACTGAGGACATGTTGAACAACGATCCGACTGCGTTCGGTCACTTTTTCGCAATCTATGCCACGTTCTTCTCGGGTCTGGTCGTCCTCTACTGCGTCATCCAGGAGCGACCTCCGGCCCTGGATCGCAGCGAATGTTTGAGGTACATCGAGATCGCAAAGACCGCCATGCGGGCAACTGCGCCTTGCTCTTTCGCGGCAGAAAGTGGCCTGTCGCTCATGAATGATCTCTCATCGCAGATACCGTCTTCTGATGCTACAGCTGATCAGACGCCTGGGGACGAAGTGAGGTCAAGAAAGTCTGGCAGCGAGAGGACCTCGTACACCACGGAGAGGAAGCGCGATCTGTCGAAGAGTCGACCATCCCTCTCGAAAAGTTCTGGTGGTCCATCCGAGAGTGCCGCTGGGCACAAGAAGAAGGGACAAGACGACCTTCGCGTGCCGGCCTTCCCAAATCCGTCGAATGTTCTGCCAACGGGCCAGACCGGACCTGGTTTGGGCGGCGGCGGCCCTGAGATCTCGACCTTGAATACCTTTGCTACCGGCACTCTACCCATCACGTCTTCGTTCATGCCGACGTTTCCCAATTTTCCGACAAGTTATCCGTTCCAGCAAGGTCTGCCTTCTCCTCAATTCTACACTAATGACACCTACCAGCCGTCCGCCGGTCGATTTGGCAACCTGAACAACGTCGGATATTTCTTCGACGATCCGATACAAGGGACGATCCCGATCCAACCTCCACAGGATATGTACGCGGACGCCCTGGCACAAGCGAACCCCGCCTTCTTCTACAGCGGCCCCCAATGGCCCTACGGGACTCAAATGCAGCAGCAGCAGCAGCAGCAACCGCCGTTGCCGCAGATTCCCTCTGACGTTAACGACCTGATGCAATATGACGATGTGAATCCCATGGGCCTCATCGAGTCCGATGTACCCCTGAATGTATATTATCCCGACCAACCGTACCGGTCGAGAAACAGTCAGGCATAGCAGAATTCATTCATGTAAGCATTGATTTCCGTCTTGTTCTGTCGACGCAGATTGATCTTGCGTCTTTTCGTCCCTGGCTTTGATCCAATGCGTGTCTTTGATTTTGCCGCCGGTCCAGATGGTACAAGGTACGAGTGTGACGGCAGGGAGGAGGGCGATCGCCCAGACCATGGTGCCCCAATCGCTCGCATCTCGAATGGCGCCGGCGACCAATGGACCGGCGAGTGTACCACCGGAGAAACTCATGTTGAACAATGCGTAGGCCTGTGCAAAGGCTCCCGAGTCGCCAAACAGTCCCGGCCGTTCGAGTTCCTGGTCGCCGACGACGAGAGCAATCTCAGTCATTGACGCAGTCAACAACAAGGCCGAGGAAGCGCCATTGAGGGCCAACAGGAAGCAGAATTCGACAATCTGTCCTGCTCGAGGACTCGTTGCGTTTGGAAATCGAAGGACGATGAGAAACGGGATGGTGAGGACCAGACCGAGCAAGGTGATGCTCTTTGTGCCCCTCGTGTCTACGAACCATCCGGCTATGGGTGAGACGACAAAGGAAGGCAGTGTGAGCGAGGCATAGACCAGACCTGAATCGAGCGGCGAGAAGCCCCATAGATCTTTCAGGTAGAGTGGCAAGACTGCGTCAAAGGAACTCAAGATGAACGCCGCTACGAAACCGAGCCAACACCCGGCGAGAATTCGAGATGAGCGTAGTAGTGAAATGATGGGCGGGACCTGGAACTTCTTTTTCCCGTGTGTCGCTAGACTCTCTTCGGAAAAAGTCGTCGTCGTCGTCGTCGTGTCTGCCTCAGTATACAATCGGTTACTCATTTTCTTCTCCTCCTTCTTCTTCTTCTTCTTTTCGATAATCACGAGTCGGAGAAGGATGTCTATTGCGAGGATGCCGAAACACATGTAAAACGGCGCATAGTATCCTCCGACGTCGTAGACGATGCCCCCGAGGACTGGACCTAGGGCTATACCTATAGACAGAAAGATGGATACCGAGCCCATTGCCGCGCCCAATTTGTCCTTGCCGACCGTGTCTACGAGTAATGCCAACCCGACCGTCCACACCACGGACGCCGAGACGCCCTGGAGGATCCGTGCGAGGATGAGCAGAGCATACGTCTTTCCTAGCGTGAACAGCAATGTCGATCCAACGAGGGCGAAGAGGCCGAGGAGGAGTGGGACGCGACGCGACGACGACTTATCTGCGAACCAACCCACGAAGGGGCACGAAGCGAGTAACCCGGCCGCATAGACCGCCAACAAGATGGACGTCTTGGACTGTACTTGAACCTCCGGCACACCGAATCGCGGCGTCAGTGCGTACGGCAAAATCGGCACGACGACGCCATAGAGAAACAAGTCGGTGAATATCGCGAAACCGACGACGAGACCAATGAATTTCCCATTTGATCTGAGTCGGAACAAGATTGGAGGACGCGTCTGCATGCGAAAAAAAAAGACCAGTCTTAGATCACGTCATGATGGCTACAAACACAGATTCGACTAAGAAAAAAAGAAACTTCAGTCTTCGAGAACGCGAAAGTGGGCGCTAAAATTTCCCCACTACACTTTCTTATCTCCCCGGGTTCCTTTTTCATTCTATAATACATCAAATACACGAGTCCGACTTCTTGCTTCATTCCATATAATTTATCAGACTGTGGCGCCTTACGCCGTCTCCGTACGCGACGTTATTCGGGAAAAAAATAATGAATCATCGCATCATAGTGCGGCCTGTAAGGTCATTGAGGAGACTCGCTCGATCATATGGCACATCCTCATCGAAGCGTACCGGGCCATCGTCGTCGAATCGATCCTTCTTGCTGGGCGCTTCAGTCGGCGTCTGCGTCGGGCTCGCAAGCTCTCTCTACATCTCGCACAGCATATTACCGCGCGACCCACTCGCGACGCCAACGTTTGGCAATACCAAAGATTTGTCCAAGGCGATCTCTGACCTGAGGAATCTCTTGCCTGATGATAGAGCCACAGTCGACGATCAGGACTGTATCGTCCATGGATCATCTACTTGGTTCCCCGTCCATAATGAAGGCGTCCCGAATATCGTCGTCTACCCACACACCACGGAAGAAGTGCAGGCGATCGCCAAGATTGCATCGAGGTATAGAATACCCGTCATCAGCTACGGCGCCGGAACATCGATCGAAGGTCAATTCTCTCCTCGGTATGGAGGAATCTGTATCGATTTCGGTCAGATGGACGCCATCCTGGAAATTGAAGCCGATGACATGTCGGTGACAGTTCAGCCGGGTATCAGTTGGCAGACTCTGAATAGCGAACTCGATGAAGCCAAAACGGGACTCTTTTTTCCCGTCGATCCTGGTCCCGGAGCCAGTATCGGTGGTTGTGTAGGCACGAGTTGTTCGGGACCCAATGCCGCACGATATGGAACTATGAAAGAATGGGTCTTGACGATGAAGGTAAGACGAGGCTCTCTCATCCAATTTAAAAAAAAAATGCTTATACGTCTTTTAGGTTGTGACTATTGATGGTCAAGTGTTCAATACTCGCACGCGAGCGAAAAAGTCAAGTACAGGATACGATTTGAATAGACTACTGATAGGTGCCGAGGGAACGCTCGGATTAGTGACTGAAATCACCTTACGTCTGACGAATAAGCCGGAACTTGAGGTTGTCGGAACCTGCGCTTTTCCTGATGTAGCAGACGTCACACGACTCGTAGTCAAGGCTAAAAAAATGGGAATCAACGCCCAATGTTTCGAACTGTTGGATTCAGGCAATATGCCGGCAATCAACGCCTATGCGAACGGCGCGTTCCCTCCCTTCCCATCAAAACCACATCTGTTCTTCAAGCTCTCAGGCAGCAAGTCAAGCATCGAAGCGGATAAGAAGGCACTCAAGGCACTCTGCAAGGAGACTGGCACAGGCTTCAACGTGTCGAGCTCGGAGAAGGAAGCGACTGAGATTTGGGGAGCCCGGAAAAACCTCTTGCTCGCATCACTAGCGCAGCACAAAGATTGTTCCGCACTGTCGACCGACGTCTGCGTACCCATGTCTAAATTGCCCGAACTGGTGACTCAATACAGGAAAATGTCGGAAGAGCGAGGGATCGTTAGCAGTATCCTCGGTCATATTGCCGATGGTAACTTTCACTCTCTGATCCTGTACAACGAAAACGACCCGACCAGTGTGAAGCAGGCGAAACAACTCAGCACAGACCTATTAGGGCTGAGCCTTGGTCTCGGGGGGACGGTGAGTGGAGAACACGGAGTAGGCAGTTCAAAGCGGGACTTTATGATTGATGAATATGGCCCTGTCGGGATCGATCTGATGCTCAAGATAAAGCAGGCATGGGATCCACAGGGCCTCCTGAATCCCGGAAAGCTCTTGCCCGATTGCAAAGATCTCGTACGTGCACAAGCCGCCGTCCGTCAGGGCTGAAAGATAGTACTAGGATCAAGCATAAGATTTTAATTGGAAGAAACAATCAACAAAACATCAACGAGATAACTGACATCGTGCATTGGCAGTCGATTAGACCGAGGTTAGACCGACCTGCGCCGTTGACGTTCCTCTTGGCAACCAAACCATGGCCACGGCGAGACAAAGGCCAAACGCGTTCTCCGTGAGCATTTGAAACAGGCTCCACTTCTCGGCTAATACACACAACCGACCCGGTAGACTAGCTACGTACTCGTAGTAGTGCAGGGCCATTTCGTGATTGTCCTTTTGCATGAATATAGTATATAGATGAGTACTGGCTACGTGGATTATTCCGTCTTTAGTAGTGACAAGTTTGATGCGAGACAGTACGCCAATTCCCTGCTTCTGAGTACGACAGACAGGGATGAGGAGAATATCGACTTTTCATCTGCCGAGAACAAGTTGAGGTTCGATCTCGAGGAGGTGGAGTCCGCGTTGAAGGGGGAGGTTGAGACGCATTGGGAAGAGTTGTTGGATCGGACAGAGTTGGCGGCGAGTACGACTGCGGATGTCGCCGTGCTGGAATCGGGACTCGAGTCGATCTCGAGCGCGTACGAGAAGATTGCTGACAGGAGTGTCGTGCCGTACGAGGAGGCGGAACCCCTGTACGATGTACTCGTCAACTTGGCGAGCACGACCGCCTTGTTGCGGTCCCTGGACCTTTATCTGGGTCACGTCTCTCGTTTGGACACGGCTGCAAAGGACGATATTTCTAGCGCCACGGAAGTCCTCTTGGATCTCGACCATTGTGTCCGTGAGCACCATGCGCTCATGCAGCTGCGCATCGTCATTTCAAATCTGCCTCGCGTCGATTCCAAAAAATCCGAGATTGTTCATGCTTGTAAACTGTCAATCTCGAGGTACGAGAATCTCGCGACCACCATGCCGATATTATGGCAACTCGATCGCGCTCAGATGATGGCAGCAGTCAAGAGTGACATCCAGAAGGCCATAGACGATGCCGCGCATGACTTTAAGATTGGATTGGAAGTCAATTTTAATATTAGACGGTTGCAGAATTCAGATAACGGAAAGGCCGTAGCCATGTTTTGTCAGAACTTGAAAGTCGCATTTGAGCATATGGCACTCACAGTCGCCAAATTACAAACACTGGAAGATGAGTGTCCTTATGAATTATTACAATTCATCTTGGACGAATTATGTGATTCTAGCGCAAGTATCAAGCAGTACTTCTGGCGCGAAATCAGTGGCAAAATTAGCTCGCTCACGAAAGAAGCTATAAGGAATAATCAATGGGTGCTCAGAACGCTCAGAGTAGCCGACATCGAGGCGATTGTCTCGCGAGGACTTCCGAAAGGGACAATGGAGTATTCCGTCGTCTATGGCAGTTTAAGCAGACGATAAAGACAAGTACCGTTTTCCATACAGCTGTACCGCATGGGCCGCAAATGTGGAAACTTATCGGGTCAGAATGTTGAATGAGACGTTCATCCACTGTCACGCTGCGTGTATCATCTGGTCAAACTGGTTTTGAGATTCTGTCGAGCTAGAAATAACTGTTTTTTGCAGATACTTTTTGCCCCGCAGCAACAGTAGCAACGGACAATGGTCGGATGCTGCTCAGCAGAAAAGTCGCAACTCGTTTCCTCTGGTGTACAATCGCCATCAGACTTCGGTGATCCGACACCTTTGGGCAGCGAAGCATCATTTGCTCATGATACTCGTACGGTCCTTTTCAAAGTTATGGGCATGGACTGCGCAGGATGTGCAAGGGACGTAGAGAGTATCGTAACATCCATATCTGGTATCACCACGTACAAGATGAATTTCACAGTAGGCCAAGTTTCAGTTACCTACGATCCTATCGTCACAAGTGAAGAAATACTCATGAACTATCTTGAACGAGGTGGATATGCTTCTCATATAATCGAGGATACACCGTACAATCTACTCGACTCTTTGGCTCGAAAATCAGACATTGCAAAATCTCGCGCCAAGTTTTTAGACTCTTTAACATTCTCCATCCCTTTGTTCGTTGTATCGGATGTCGCAAAACCCTATTTCCCAAACTCAATTCTCAATGAACGCTTGATCAATGGACTTTATTTGGGGGACTTGGCATCAATATTCCTCTCAATCCCACTACTGTTCCTCGCACGTCCGTTTTACTTGTCGACTTGGAAGGCATTATGTCGTGGTACGAGCAGCGTAGACACTTTGATCACGCTCGGTGTTTCAACAGCCTTCATCTACTCGACTTGTGCTGTAGTCACGGCTATCTTCTCAAGCAGTATCAACAGACCGGAAAACTATTTCGGAACGACGGGTGAGCTCGTCACTTTTGTTCTTCTTGGCCGGTGGCTAGAAAGTAAGTGTACCAGTTGTGCCGCGACCTCTCTTACGGATCTGATCAACTTGTTGCCGAGTACAGCTATTCGTCTCGATTGTGATCGTCAACGAGAGGTCTCAGTCGGGGATTTGGAGATAGGAGACATCGTGATCACTAAGCCAGGCTCGTCCTTTGCAGCGGATGCAATCGTCATCAGTGGCGAGAGCGAGACGGACGATTCGATGCTCACGGGCGATCATTCTCCTGTAGTGAAGACGATCGATTGTTCAGTCTCGGCAGGCACTGTCAATCTGAATGAGGAACTGCTCACGAAAGTGATACAAGTGGGTGACCGTACCCAGCTGAGTCGGATCATATCTCTCATCAAGGACGCCCAAGGTGATCGTGCGCAATTGCAGGTCTTTGTCGACCGAGTCACCTCGTACTTTGTACCTGTAATCTTATTCTTGTCAGTCTGCACATTCATAGTGTGGATCAGCCTCGATCCCACCTCGTACATACAGAAACTTCGTCTCCCAATCATCGAGGGCACGCGTATCGGATTGAGTTTGAAGCTCGCCACCGCTGTCATCCTCGTATCATGTCCATGCGCATTGTCTGTTGCAACACCAGCGGCCGTCATGTGCGGTACTGGTGTGGGTCTGAAGCACGGTCTTTTGATCAAAGGGGCAGCTATCTTTGAAGGGATGGCTCAAGTGACAGACATTATATTTGACAAGACTGGAACTTTGACAGTTGGCAAGATGCAGGTTTCCCACACGCAATTTAGCGAGTCTTGGACTTCTGAAGATAGAAAGAGGCAACTTTGGCATATGATTGCCATTGCTGAGGACGGTTTAGCACAAGTTCATCCAATATCTCAAGCACTGGTCGCCCATGCTCGAACATATCTGATTCGAACGAAAGATGAGCAAATGACTCTTATGAAAGTGGAGAGCGTCCCTGGACGTGGCATCAAAGCTATTCTACTCTCTAAAGTTCCCGGCACAGGACCGATGGAGCTACTGATCGGCAAAGGCTCTTTCCTTGAAGAGTGCCAGACTGCACTTCCACCGAACCATGAACTGGCAATCAATTCTAGTGATTCTCATGGTCAAACACAAATCTATGTTGCAGTCAATGGCCAGCTCGCTGGCACTATGCTGCTCAGTGACAAAATCAAGGCAGACGCTTTTGCAACTGTGCAACAGCTCAGTCGAGAAGGCAAGACAGTATGGATGCTCACAGGCGACAACCGTAGATCAGCCGAGGCAGTAGCTCGAGCGGTGAGTATCCCACTCACGCAAGTAATCAGTGATTGTTCAGTACAAGGCAAAGCTGCATTCATCAAGACATTACAGAAGAATGGCAAAAAGATCGCGATGGTCGGTGACGGTGTCAACGATGGCCTCGCCCTAGCGACCGCCAATGTCGGAATCTCGCTGTGTGGTTCGACAGAAGTAGCGATGCAGACTGCTGACATTGTTCTACTACGTCCTGACAAATTAGAAAATCTGATTACGTCTCTGAAGCTTTCAGAAGACGTCTTCAAGCGTGTCAAGCTCAATTTGACATTTGCCTTCCTGTGGAACATTGTGGGTATAGCCTCTGCCATGGGCCTATTGATGCCTTTGGGTATCTATCTTTCACCAAGCATAGCTGGATTTGCCATGTCAATGTCATGTACCTGCATACTACTGAACAGCCTGCGTCTCAAGAATTGGCAGCGAGTGAAGTCAAATGACACGGAGCAGGACCAGTCAAGCCAGGTCTGAAGCACGCTTGAACTGTGGGAGACCCATCGTTCGAGGACTGTCACAAGTTGAGCCTGAGAAGGCGTAGTGCAATTGGCAACAATAGAGCAAGATAATTCAATTAATCTCAGTCTCAATGCTGATCTCAATCGCGGAGGCGGAACGGGACGAGGCGGGACGGGACGGCGACATTTCCGATACTTGTATACACGTGTACACTTAACTTGTTGCCGCTGGACTTTCGATCAACAGCGACTGCTACCCGCGACTCGGCGAAAGAAACTCGCTCAAGCTCACCGAACTTTGCTTTTCTCACCCCTCACACCCAGCAACAACCACATCCCTCCCTCATGAGTAGTGAGTATTCCTGATGAGCACGCACTGTATTCCCAATCATCGACGGGGATACGGACTGCGCCGGTGCTTTTTCCGTCTGGAGAACAATCAGCTGACTGGTGTCGCAGCATTTGAACGTGAGGTCGTCATTGACGCTAAGGGCCACCTCCTTGGACGACTTGCCTCGACAGTCGCCAAGCAGCTCCTGAACGGACAGAAGATCGTCGTCGTCCGATGCGAGGACATCAACATCTCTGGAGAGTTCTTCCGAAACAAGCTAAAGTACCTCGCCTACCTGCGAAAGGCCTGCCGATACCACCCAACCCGTGGTCCTTTCCACTTCAGAGCCCCTTCGAGAATCTTATATAAGGCTATCCGTGGCCAAATTCCTCACAAGACTGCCCGAGGTATGGCTGCTCTCGAGCGTCTCAAGGTCTTTGAGGGTATCCCACCACCATTCGACAAAGTCAAGCGAATGGTCGTTCCTCAGGCCCTCCGTGTCCTCCGATTGAAGCCAGGTCGCAAGTTCTGCACCGTCGGACGTCTGTGTATGTCAACCCTGATCATGAAAGAAGAATTTTCACGCTGACTTGTTTTCTTAGCTCACGAAGTCGGTTGGAAATACCAGGACGTTGTCAGCAAGCTCGAGGAGAGACGTAAGGTCAAGTCTGCTGCCGCATACCAGATCAAGGCCGCCAAGGCCAAGAAGGTCAACGACATCAAGTCCAGCTCGGAGATCAACTCCAAGCTCGAGAAGTTCGGATACTAAACAGACGTGTCGATACACGTTTTGCGAATGGAATTGACGTTTTTTGCGGTTGTTCAGTAGAAGGAGAGAAGAGAAAGTAGGACGATGGGAGGGAGTATCTGGAAATGATCTCCATACACGTTGCGGACGGGAGCGTAACAAAAATCACACATGCGTTGAGTTCTGTCTTAGAGACTTGCGTACGAAAGCATTCAAACATTAGCATCTCCAAAGAATCATTTGAATCCATGAGTTTGGCCCCTCCCTTGTTCCCTTTTTTTTCCCTCTTGGCTCAATGCAAGACGATTGTGTCGACCAAGGGGTCCGTGCAGGTGACGCACGCACGGCACGCGGCCCGGTTGCCCGCCAAGCTGGGAAACCCTCCGTTGAACGTTTCATCTACAAAACAGAGGATCGGACATCGTGACTAGTCAGCCCGGGAAACGAGGGAAGGAGTATCGGCGAAAAGATTTCACACCTCGAGGTCTCGTTTGAATAGTCTTGTAGTGCAAGGACATGGCGCAAGGGGGCGAAGAACTGGAGGGTGCATCGCCGATTCAAGTGCTTCTGGGTGCAGCGCGCTCCAACAACCTCGACTTATTGAAGGAGTGTCTCTCGACGACGGCCTCGCCCGACTTGATCAACGCGGTCGACTCTGTCGGCAACACTGCCCTTCACAATGCAGCTCGGTACGGGTGTCTAGAGTGTCTCGACTACCTGCTCGACCAGGACGGACTCGACCTAGACGTCACGAATCGCATGGACGGCGACACGCCGCTGCATCTCGCTATACGGTACAGCAAGGAAGACGCGGAAGCCGCTCTGGAAATAGGTGGGTAACCCTTTTCCTTTTGGTACCACCAACACTGCAAGCGTTCAAGGAGACTGATTTTAATCAAGTGGAATTCCTGATTGATGCCGGTGCAGACACGCAAATCACAAACAAGCACGGCGACAAGCCATTAGATCTCGTCGCCGAACGGAACCAGGTCCTGAAGGATGCCCTGATGAAGGCTGATCTTGCAGACCTGATGGGCGGTGACATTGTGGCACTCGACGACCTGGACGAGGACGTCGTGAGCGACTGAGTCACTACAACACGTGAGGATAGAACAGTACGCCAGTCTATCGATCGAGTAGAAGACAAGGCACGACACGGTAGAGGGATGTAGAGAGGGAGAAAGTGTATACAAAGAGAAAAAGAGAAGATTTAGATTTGATGCGATTCTTCGTATTCCTCGTGATTCACTCCCGATCCGCTCGGTGCATCCGGCGGACAATCTCTCCGCG
The DNA here is from genome assembly GCA_008802775.1 of Taphrina betulina. Taxonomy (NCBI): domain Eukaryota; kingdom Fungi; phylum Ascomycota; class Taphrinomycetes; order Taphrinales; family Taphrinaceae; genus Taphrina; species Taphrina betulina. The sequence continues at coordinate 15,438 of VWSI01000023.1, forward strand.
GGTTTCGTCTTCTCTTGCGTGGTCATTGTATCTATCCCTCGATCGATTGTCCATCGTAGGAGCAACTCCTTTTTTTTCTTTTTTTCTTTGTTATTTGTTTCTTGGAGCAGAAGTGGGATATGATGATGCTCTGAGTCCGGATGCAGAGGATCTCGAGTAGAGTTCGCTTCCTTCTTGAACCGACGCGCCGGAATGGGATCAGGCGGTTCAACGAGTACTATACGCCTCGGGATCACCCGGAGATTCGTGTCTCTATAGCGAAAGCTCGTGGCCACCTGGGCATTTTCTCGTCTCGTGGCGATCGGCCGACGAATGAGGATCGGTATCAGATTGGGACGCTGAACAAGCTTGCCAATAGACACGATGCGAACAAGATGATCTTTTACTTTGCCATGATTGACGGCCACGGCGGCGCGGAGTGTGCGGATTACCTCAAGGCGCACCTGCACGATCACATTGAGGGCATGAAGTCTCGCGAGGTGGCCAAGATGATTACCGCTTGGAGAAAGGAGATTGGCGGCTACTTCCAGCGCTTCAGACCCACCGTCCTACAAGACTACATTGGCGGCCTCGACCCCGACAACACGGATCAATTGACGCTCGAGGCCCGCCTGACGGCGGCTTTCTTGGACGCCGACTTGGAGTACCTGAGACTCGACAAACCGTCCGGCGCCGTCGCCAGCATCGCACTCGTCCAGAGTCACGACGAGTTGCCGTTTTGGGAATCAAACAGCTACACCATCACCTCTGCCCACGTAGGCGACACGAGGATCCTCCTTTGCAGTACGGAAAAGGGAGGTCTCGCGGAATCCCTCACGACGAATCACCATCCGTCGTCACAGGTCGAAATGGAGCGCTTGAGACGGTACACGACGGCTTTCAGTACCGATTCATTCGGTACCTACCGGTTCGGACAATTCGCCAATACCCGATCCTTTGGAGACGTCAAGATGAAACGTGCGGGAGTCAGTGCTGAACCACAACTCGCAATCGTCGACTGCGATAGACACAGTTATAGTTTCATGGTCATGGTCTCCGATGGCGTCTCTGGTGTCCTCTCCGACCAAGAGATTGTGGATCTCGTCAAGTTTTCCGAGGAACCCGGTAAAGCCGCGGAAGCAGTCGTCAAATTGGCTGAAGAATTGGGCACGGACGACAACTCGACCTGTTGTGTCGTGAGATTACCTGCATGGCATCTCGAAATCGACAAGATTGATTATACGAAAGAATTGAGGGCGTATCGTAAAGAAACCGCTTCTGGACGAGACAGGCGCATGTAATAATAAACCTAAAATTTTTTCCTACGTCTACGAGTATAGTTTTAAAACAAAGTTATACCTTGAGAATATATCCAATAACAATGGTAGTGAATGCCGCAATAGCGTTCCCGAACTGTGTCGTCCCAAAGATTCCAAACAGATCGCCTCCACGAACACCCAATCCGATTTTACTGCTACTCACGAGGAATTGAGCTACCAGGAGCGCAATTGAACCGTGATGGAAGCCATGCGTGTAGACGATTTCCTGTAGACAGTAACCGGCGGGTAAAAACCCGAGTAAGAGGAGTGGCAGCGGCGACGCCTGGATATTCACGACGCCGTCAAAGTGACCCAATAAGAATGTCGGCAAGGTCGTCTTTTGAGCTACGTAGAGGGTCATGCTGAAGAGAGAACTCGCGATGAGTGTCAGGACTACACTCAATGTCCATTCCTTTTTAATATCGATTCGCTCTTTCGCACCACCACCAGTCGACGGTTCGACGAGTAATTGAAGCGGCATCCACAATGCAAACGTGTCGATAAAGAGAGATATGGCGAGTACCAAGATTGGAACGTCGAATGAAATGTGTAGAAGCGCGAGATATGTCGTTCGCGCAAAACACGACAGGAAAATGACATCTCGAGCTACGAAATCCAGTGTTAGTCATGTACCAATAAGACTTGGGGATGTATATATTTTTTTTTTTTTACATTGAGTGTATCCGGCGTACGCGTATCCTAAAATCTCAATCGCGCGAGACGCAATGATGAACGGCCATGGAATTTCATCAATGGGTCGATTGACGTCCACCACTAGATTTTCTCATGAGTATATACATCCATACAGTAGAAGGGGTTAGTCACTTACGATAAGGTGCGAGCGTGGGTCGTGTCAGATGATACAACGAGCCGGAAATAATCACAGAGGCCGAGACGAGGTAGATGGATCGGAGCAAGGAAGGAGACTCAGATTTACTCTCCGTCACGCGTTCTACCGACATCTTTCGTGAATCTCGCGCGCTGGCCAACGAGTCAATGTTTTCTTGCGTGGTTGGGTCTGTGCGTGGTGGGCGCGCGCGCGCGCCCTCTTGTGATTTTCCAAAAAAAAACGGGGGCCGTAGTTCTTACAAGATACAATTACAAAAATTCGGTCTTGATACTAAACTATTCGCCTCTTGCTATAGCAACGAAAGCTCATCATACTCTGATCTAGGGTGATCTTGAATATCGTCACTTGTGTCGTCGTCGTCGTCGTCGTCATCATTCTTCGCCATCACTCCATCTCCAATCGGATCCACATGAACCTTGAACGGTAGTGACGCCTCAGGCTGCCGCTTTCTTCTTCTTCTCTTTTCTCCAAGGCTTATAAAGCTGGATTTCAGATTGTTCAATTCTCTCAAGGGTTTCCGTATAGACCGACCAATGAATGGCGATGCTGAAACTTCCGCCAATTTGCCTGTTACGGACAATTTGGATCTCTTTCTCCAGCCGGGCATGATGTTTCTTTGTAAGGACAAATCATCATCGTCTTCCTCCTCGGCGGAATCTGAGTAGACTCTCTTGAGCCGTGATGAAAAGGGTTCGCCAGTCTTTGAAGGTGTGCTCAAGTCGTGCGTAGACTTACTAGCCAATGGAGACTTTTGTGGCACTGTATGCGGATCCACTCGACTGTAGCATCGCAACACTCTCGCGGACAGGAGTTTCTGTGATGGCTTCTTGGCAGATAAAATCTCGAGGACTTTGTGGCCCAATTTGCCACGAGGAGATGTGACGGCGGCCATCAGATCATCCTCATCCTCACATTCAATCTCGACAAAGGTTAATTGTGTTCGCGAGAAATCTGCATCGTAATCCTCTTCATCTATACTCGAAGAGTCCTCATCAGTGTCTTCCACATCCGCAAAGATCTTTCGACTCTTGATCTTGTGAAGGCCTGGCGTCCTGGCGACCCAAGAATCGAGCAGTGGCTCGAACCTGTATTTGTCACTGTTTCCATCGCATCTAGCGCGAGTGACATCCATCTTGATGTCATCTGCCCACTTGTTGAAATCTCCCTGCAGGTAAAATGCACATTGGTCCGCGAGGAAAGTACCTAGATCATTGATCCGACCTATAAGCATCTCCACGATCGCAACAATCTTTTCGGACCCGAATGTATCGATAATGTACCTCGCACTCTCCTGTTTCTCTTCCATGGAGCATCGAATCAGCTTCTCCGACAGTGTGTTGATAGCCTTTATCAATACGGTATCTTCCGAATCGTTTGCAAGAGTAGCGAGAGAATACACCATTCCGAGGGCAATGAATCGCGTCTCTGTCGTTCCACACCACAGGTTCCCGAGACAGGAGACCAATTGTGTGTCTTCGGACTCAATGACTCTTTGACATATGTCTTCCAAAGTATTCAACACCTTCAACTCTCTGGCTTCATCTCGTCCGCTTCTTTTCCTCAAGTAAGTTAGGGCCACAGTATTGGACTTGACATAGAGTGCCGAAGTGTAGTCGTCCAGGTGGCCAGTCTTTTTCGTATCCAGCAAGACTGAGAAAGGTGGATGGCCTAGGTACTCGACCTTGAGATCCCGTGTTACATGCGCGCGTAACGCCCATGGAGTACCAATTTGCTCAGCAAGTGACTGCAGAGCCTGAAGATCTGCCTTGCGGCATGACGATAAGTTTGTCGATTGTAAGACTGCATCCAACATGTCACTGGCGGACGGCGTCTGTTTCATGCAGAGCGTCAAGACTGGCATCAAGGGTCCCAGGATTAGGCTCGAAGAGATGAGGATTTGGACTGCATGTCCCAGGACGACGGCGGCGCGCAGATGACTTGGAGCTGCTTCATACCAGTCGTCGGCCTCTATAGGAGTCTCGGTAAACTGAGATCCGGTCAGGTGTACACAGCGTCCTACTGTCAAAGCCGCTCTCGAGGCGAGAGAGGGAAATCTCTCATTGGAATCCGCCTTGTCCAGTATCGTACGAAAGGCATAATACACACCTATATAGGCACTCGCGAGGTGAGGACTCACAGATACCCTCAAGGAAGCCAGCATCTCGTCTGCACTAGCGTGAGACTCTAATGTTCCACCACGAGCCCTGCCAGCCGCCAATTGTTTTCGAGCAGTACCATACTTCTTGATTCTCGTAGACGCAGGATTATAAGCACTCGACGAATCCGTTCCAGATTTGTCCCTGAATTTCCGTTGTTGGTCCAATTGCGTGCTCCACGAGGACAACCCGTCCGAGACGGAGTAGGACGTCGATAACGCTCTTTCGAGCGCCGTGATTTTCAACTTGAGAGGCCTCAATATCCTCTGACATTTCGATGACGGCCAGGGATCCCGACAACAACTTGACTCGCCCCTCATCTTGTCGCCGCTAGCTCGATGTATGTTGATGCGTTGAGCTACCGATGAAACTTTTGTTGTCGCAACGGAGGATGACAGGTAAAAACAGTGGCGCACGGAAAGTCCGACCATGGACGTGCACGTGCCGGATCTTGCTCCACCAGTACTTGTACAACATCATCTGCTGTGGTGGAGTGAGTGCCAGTAGATATTGACTACATAGATGCCTAGCATAGGTGCTCACAAGAATATAAGTGATGCCTTGCAAGGTGACTCGGTGCTCGCACAGGACGTGGCATCTACTATTGCGGCCCACCCAGAGACCGGGTCCGTGTTTCATCGGGTGATTCAGTTCTTCACCGACAAAGAGGAGGATGCGGAAGAACAGAGACCAGCAAAGAGAATCAAGGTGGAAGATGGGAGTGCCGTATCGAGTAAGCATCTAGATCAGTCATCCGGTGATTCAAGACCTGTGCCTACTTCGGACGAAACTCCGAGCGGCGGCGGCGGCGTCGTCTTGGCCGTGCACGAACTCTCATTCGTGACTCCGATCAGGAAGAAACTCAGCTTGATTGTCTCTCAGAATTCACTCGCTGCCGTTCATCCAAGCAATTCAACAAAGGCCGAGATGGAGATCCCGTTTCAAGACATCATCAATATCGCAGTATTACCCGTCCCGGAAAAGGCTGCCAAAATGTACAATTTCTGCATCTTCAAAAAGTCTGCCGACGACGCACTGGTGTTTACCGTGCCGGACACGCCACCAAAGACTGCCGTAGGACGAGCGATACCTGGAGGCGAGGAATCAGTCACATCGTCCTACAAGAATTTGATTTCGCATGTACTCAACAAGACAATCAGACATCTCCATGTGATGGAACCGGACGCCCGCGACTTTACCTCTGCACTCCCTCAACCACACAGAAAGAACGAGCCGGCGGTCCATGTCACGGCTCATCGAGGCTCAAAGGAAGGTTATCTCTATTTTTTGAGCAACGGAATCGTGTATGGGTTCAAGCGGCCCCTCTTGTTTATACCACTCGAAGATATCGCCTCCGTCACATACAACGACATCTTACAACGTACCTTCAACCTGACTGTCGCCACAAATCAAAGGGACGAGAATCTCGAATTTAGCATGATTGATATTGTCGAACACGATCGAGTCGATCAATATGTGCGAAAATATCAACTGAATGATGCCAGCCTATCAGAGTCGCGAAAGGCAAAGGTCGTCAATGCAAAGAATGTCGCTCTTGATAGTGAGATTACGAAAGCTGCAAATGAGATCGCGGCTTCCGTGTCTGGGGGACATACGGAGAGTACCAATGCAGACATTGATGATGATCAAGACGACGATGAGGAAGATGAAGAATTCCGGGACGACGAAAGTCATTCGGGAAGCACACTTGCCTCCGACGAAACGGACGCCGAGGCCAGCGACGAAGAAGAGGCCGAGGGAGGCGGATCAAACGACGAAGAATCTGACGCTTGATGTCATGTCAGATCAGTTGTACAAAATAATAATATAATATAGTTAGGGCATCAAAGCCGTGCTGTGTACATTGGTTTTACAGTTTCTGAACGAAGCTGTCAACGTCGAATTCTGCATACTCGTTCTCATTATGCAGCTCTTCCAAATCGTCAAAGACTGATTTTTGTCCCTTTCTGACAATGTTGCCTTGATCATCAAGACCTCCCCCCTCCTCTTTAGAAGCCTTTTTCGTTTCGGAGCTATTGACATCGAACAAGTCCAAGATTTGATCCGTCTCCATAGTTGCAAGACCAGAGTTTTGCTGATTTACAATGGTGCTCGCGATATTGATCTTGAACTTCTGAAGACCCATGATCTTTTCCTCCAGGGTACCACGCGTAATTAAGCGATATACGTTGACCGTCTTCTTCTGACCGATTCGATGAGCTCTATCCATTGCCTGCAAATCCTTCATGGGATTCCAATCGTGTTCAACGAAGATGACTGTATCCGCACCTGTCAGGTTCAGACCCAAGCCACCAACATGGGTGGTCAGTAGAAGCACATCTATGGATGGATCGGCATTGAATTCTTGGACAATCGATTGACGATTGCGAGGATCTGTCGTACCATCTAGACGCATGTATGAGACCGAAGGTAAAAGCTTTTTTAGAACGTCGTTCTCAACCATATCCAGCATATCTTTGATCTGACAGAAAATGAGAGCGCGATGCTGATTCACGACACTGGCACCAAGCGCTGCAGCTGTACCGCCTGCTCCTGTCTCTGACGGACTGGATCCAATACCACAATCCACAAGAAGATCTCGGAGAGCTAATAATTTCGGAGCATGATGGACGTCTCTCAGGGACTCATTTCGCTGCGCCAAGGTCTTAACTGTTGCCTCATACTTTGGATGTTTCTCATTCATGACGAGAGCCGGATGGTTGCATAGCTTTCTCATATATTGTAGAGCCTGGAAGACGTGAGATTTGCTCTCTTTTTTCATCTCCCCAGCAGTCTCCTGGGCCACCATACTCGCCTGAGAGTCCGCGAACTCATTGTACAAACTCTTCTGCAATGGACTCAACTCACAATAGTAGTCTTGGATGATTTTTGGAGGCAGGTCTGCAAGTACTTCTTCTTTCAGTCGTCTCAAAAGGAAAGGCAGCACTTGCTTGTGAAGAGCCTCCAAAGCAATTGCCCCGGCCTCTTGCTCCTTTGAAGAACTCTTGCTATCTCGACTATTGGCGATGGGCTTAGCGTACCGATCGTGAAACGACTTTTCTGTACCAAGAAAGCCAGGCATCAAAAAATCGAATAGCGACCATAGTTCGAGGACGTTGTTCTGGATAGGAGTTCCGGAAAGAATGAGTCTATGGTTAGCCTTGATTTGCTTGACAGCTTGTGTCAATTTGGCCTTAGCATTTTTTATGATGTGGCCTTCATCAAGCACGCAGTAGTTGAATTGCTTCTTGGAAAGGAATTCGTTGTCGTTTCTGGCAATATCATACGACGTGATGACGACATCCACAGTACTAAGTTTGCTGCGCTGTAGTTTGCGCTCAGGAGGATAACCAACGTATGCCATACATGTCAGAAACGGCGCATAGCTCTGTATCTCATGCTGCCAGTGACCGGAAAGAGATGGCGGACAGATTATGAGACTCGGCAACGGCCTGAATTCGTCCAGAGAGGTTTCCTTGTATCTTGCGCTGCGATTGTGGTGGTCGCTTGCAACGATGCAGATGGTTTGAAGGGTCTTTCCGAGACCCATATCGTCACAAAGAATTCCATGCAGCTGGTACTTGTTCAGAAAAGCGAGCCAATTGACGCCATCTTGCTGATAAGACCTAAGATCTGCTTTGATTGCAACGGGTATTTCGAAGGTCTCGACTTTACTACCGTTGAGCATCTGCTGTATGAATCTTCGTTCGCTGTCTCTACCCTCAAGAAGCTCTTTGGAAAAGCCAGGAGGATCAGGAATTCCAGCTTCCAAGGGAACCAATTTAACGAGCATTGCGAATGTTGTAGTCGCCACGATACGAACATCGTTATCTGAGTCACTCATACGGCCCAACACAGGCACAATGAGGAAAATCACGTAGGGCAAGATATCAACGTCGAGGCAAGTTACCAGGAAATTGATGGCTTCGATCGCACCCTGCCTCTTTCTCAGAATGGAAGCATCGGCTAGCATCGGGAGTACTGTCGTTATTGTGACTTGCATGGTTTCTACAGTTTTAGTTTTGCAGATATGTGCGAAACACCCTGCTGCGGCATAACGAACAGTAGAATATTCTGATTGTAGAGCTAGTATGATGAGAGGCATTGCATTCAGAACGTCCTTAAACAAGCTCTGATCAAACCTGCTCACTAGAGCTCGCAAGACTGAAAGACCATCGATTAGCTCTTGCCCCAACGTACTAGTTTCTTCCGACAAAGGAGCTGGACTCGTCCGTTCAGAGAAAACCTGTTTCAAAGGACCGAATATGCATTCTTCCAGTTTAGGGATTTTTTCAAAAAGTTTCGATTCAAACCGAATTGCCATTTCTTCGAGAGCCATCTGTGCACCAGACCGTTTGATTCTGGCCTCACGGGTTTCTCGAATATAGTTCTTATCCTGAATATCACTCGATATCGTGTCTTTGCGCAAGCTGTAGATTTCATCGATGAGAGCACGATTCCTATGGAACTCGGGAGTCTCTGACGTGTCTACGCATAAGAATGCGCAGAGATTTTTGATGAGTTTATCCGCCGCAGAACCGCGTCCTGAAGCGGAGCACAGGTAGACCAAAGAAGCAAGCGCATTAGCTGATCTTCGTTGCATGAACAAATTCTCTTCTTTCTTGATACTCTCCATAAGTGACTTGATATTAGGATTGAGTTTCTTTGCCAATCTTCCCAGGCTTACGAACGCGGCACCATTCGACGCAGCTATACGGATGTCTTCGGCGTGCTTAGCATCCTTAAGAATCTCTATGGCCACGGTAACCGAGTAGTGCGCATCCTCGATGACCTTCGCAACAGGTCCTTTGAAGGAAGATGACATGAGTCTTCGCAATCGGTCAAAGTCTTCGCCAATAAGTTTTTCTGCGACGCAGGCGTCGAAAGCAGAGGGTCCAGCTTTTGGATCTCCCTCGCAGACAATAGCTAGGGAGGGCACCTTGCTGGACGAAACTCTACCATTCTCTATAAAGGCACTACACAGTGCTTGACACTGGGCCCGGACTACGTGCAGCAAAGGCGTGAGGTTGGTGTAAATGTTTGGCGGCGAGTCGATAAGCAGGCCTTCAAAGATGGGCCTAAGCCGTTCAAAAGTCTCATTGTGCTGACACGATGTCGCGTACTCTTGAACCAAGATTCCGACGAGATATCGAGGACTAGAAAACACCGATCTAGTGTGAGATCCCACAATTGAAAGAATAGCGTCAGATGCTGCATCTTCAGGCCAGCAGCCTAGCAGCTGGCCGAGACCCGCAGCTGCAGCTACCCTGGTCCGCAAGATAACATCGAGCCCGACAAGTTCAACATCGCCATGGAGCACGGGGCTGTCGATGTTGTGGATGGACGGCATTTCCTCTTTCTTCTCTATTTTTCGTTTCCGGCTGAACTTTGAGGTCTCCACTTTGATCGTGCCTTCCGGTCGTTGAACGGGCGTAGCCGAGTAAGATACTCCGGAAGGACGTATGAATAATGAGGTATCTAGCGGGATGCAGTTGCGACCCTGACCAATTGGAGTCATGACTAACATGACACAAGGAGTTAAGCATTCATCGAACAACTTGTGCAAGTACGCACCGTTTTCGAATGAAATTAGCTTCAGACATTCAGACCAAAAGCTGATTGTAGCATTTAGTACGTCCAGATTCTGTTCAACCAATAGATTCTGGAAGATGAGACGAAGCAGTTTCGCGTCAACCCATCTGAGAGTAGTGTCTCGGTCCGCTGTCAAAAACGTTTGCAAAGCTCTTACGACAGCTCTGCGGACGCTCGTAATCGTGTGTCTCAGGAACGGATACAGGCGCGGTACTAGCATTGCAAAAGAATGATCAGGCTCTCGAAGAGACTTAGCCTGCATTACTTGCAGCACGGTCGGATTTGAGCATAGCTTGGCCAGCAAATCCATGACACTCCCTGTACTCGCACTCAGATCATCACGTAAGTCAGCCAGACAATCCCACAGGACATCGAGGAGATGCGACAGCGACTGTGGGCGGCTCTGAACGAATTCTGTTGCGATCGGGATCAGCGTAGCAGCACCGACAGCACGTACATCGTCATCATCGTCTGCAAGTCCATGCAGGACCGCTGCAACTATGCTATCAAGTAGCTCTGGAGAGGACGTCAAGATGTCTTTCCGGATAGCGACAAGGTATTTCAGACCCAGCATTCCACCATGGGTAACTTCCCATGCTTTGACGGGAAGATTTTCCTGAAACACAAGGCTAGATAAGATCGTGAAAGTCGACTTCACTGAGTCCTGGGGTAAATGCTTGAGCAGAGCCGCCAGGGTCTGAGAAATAGTCTCTCGGATTGGTGCCACGACCTGGTCTGATACGTAGTCGCCAAATCTGTCAAGAGCAAATACGCAGCAGAGTCGACATGCCAAGTCATCAAGGTATCTTTTGTTCAACTGAGCGTTCTGAATTGGAGTATATCCTGGCCGCCTGCCAGCTCCTGGGGCTTGCCATTTCAGGACTTCCCGGAGCGCCAGAGCAGCTCCATGCCTGGTCTCCCATCGTGGGTCGAAGAGATCTACACTGAGAATCTCGACTAGTCCATCAAAAGGCCAGAGTTCGGAATCGGCAGATGCCTTTAGCAGCGAGGAGGGTGATTGAGGGCGTGATTTATGTTCAACGACGACTTTGGAGTCGTTCTGAGCTTGAGGTGTGACGGAGAAATAATCGCCAGCTTGTGAATCCTCTGGTACTCGTGCTGGCGTAGCTCTGCTACCATCATCCTGACTTGAGCGTCGGCTTGCTGAGTTTCCTGTAACATTCACGATCCGGACTTTATTAGGCATAGGCTTACTACCCATCTTATGCTTCCGTTTCAGGATATTTCGTTGACGTGCTGATAGTCCGTCGTCTCCGACAGGAGTACTCGGTGTTGACATCGATTTCTCAGCCACGAACATAGTCTGAGAATGCGGATCTACAGGTATAGCCGTATCGAGACCAGAAGTGGTGACAGATGCAGGAAAACGGGATCCACTTGGAGTAGACAAATCTTGCGCTGACAGAAAATCTTTCTCCATATACTCTGCACCAAGGCCCAATCGCGCAGTTACACTGTGCTTGGCCCGAGCTAACCTCTCCTCTGCCGATAAACCAGCTGAATCCCAATCGTATTCTTTGCCGGCACTACCAAGTAGGACTTTGCCGTTTCTGATCACGTTGTAGATGTCAAAGGATTCAAATTCAAGTCTGTCATCTTTCTCTTCTGACAATGTAAGAGAAAAAGACTTATTGCGATCAGCTTTGTCGGGTGCTGCATCCTTTTGTACCTGAAGATCAGCCCGATGGTCAGATCTTGCTTCATCACCCATCAGCTGATCCTGCATTATCGCATCTTCGCTTTTAACAAGAGAGCCCTCCGGAGCCTCAGATGAATCAGGATGCTCATCAAGGCTGATGCTGTTTTGAGGCTTAGCACTGACAGGGTCAAACTGGGGGACGTTCTCGACGATGCCACCTATTGCCTTGGCTGCTGCCACACGCGTCTCCCACTGATTGCTCTTGAGATACGGCGCGATGCGGCCAAGCAGATTGTATAGCTCATCTGGATGGGCCTTCTGTACTTGCGCTAGCTGATCTGCAGCGGTGTTGCGAACAACAGAGGTTCCAGTGTCGAGCAGGAGCACTAATCTGTCCAACCTTATGAGGCATATCAGCTTCAGGGAACATTCGAAAATCACGAATGTCGACTACCTTGACATTTGAAGCTCGCACCCTGTCCTCGACCAGTAGACATCCCTCCGATCTGGTCCGGACTTCGGACATGCGTGGGTGGGAGTGGGTCCTTATATATGTTTTTCGTCGACGGGCCGCGATTATCGTCGTCAAAGCCGCGTCGCCTGATCTGGTAGCGATACCCGCGACAGGCACGTGAGGCTCATGTACCGACAACCGCGAACCCGCGCCGCAGATTGAGCAAGGGCATCATCATTGGCATCATCGATACAGACCATCTACTTGTCAGGACCGGCCGAACGGAGTCGAGTGTACTCCGAGGGCTCGAGCGACGTCTTCTCCCTTCTCAGTCAGTCACTGCACGGTGTCGTCCTGCGTTCTGCATTTTCTATAGCCGCGACGACGCTTGAAGTTGCAAGATCTCCAGCGGAATAGGCGATCCTCCACTTGCATCCCTTCCCGTATCCATTCGACAGCCATAGGGAGCGAATTCTGGCTGACATTGTATTCGGGCTAGTCTCTCGTTCCGCCTATTGATTGGAGAATACTACAAAGATGTCGCAAGAGTCTATCCTTGGACCTTATCTCAAACCTGGCACTCCGATCAAGGTTGGAGGTTATTCGACCAGGATCGTCCGATACCTTAGCGAAGGCGGATTTTCCCATGTGTATATAGCACGACTCGATATACCGGTGAAGGGCAGCGATGTCGCCGTCCTAAAGCGCATAGTAGCCCCAGACAAGACCGCGCTCGCAGCCATTCGGACCGAGGTCGAGACCATGGTACATCGATACTGCAGTTTTCTATATCGACTCTGACAATATATAGAAAAGGCTCAAAGGGCACCGACATATCGTGACGTATATTGACTCGCACGCCTCAGCACTGAAAACAGGAGGTTTCGAGGTGTACGTATTAATGGAGTATTGTCCTGGTGGAGGTTTGTGCCAACGGATTCGACGATTTTCTCTGCGCTGACAATATACAGGACTCATTGACTTTATGAATACACGATTACAAACTCGTCTCGCAGAATGGGAGGTACTGAAGATCATCAGCGATACCACGGAAGCCGTGGCTTGTATGCACTATTTACGTCCGCCACTTCTTCACCGAGACTTAAAGATCGAAAATGTTCTGATCTCGGGTAATGGAGACTACAAGCTGTGTGATTTCGGATCTTGTACAGAGCCCAGGGCTGCGGCTACCAACTCACAGGAACGGCGGGCTCTTGAGGAAGACATACAGAAGAATACGACCATTCAATATCGGTCGCCCGAGATGGTCGATGTATCTCGGAGGCTACCGATTGATGAGAAAAGTGATATCTGGGCGTTGGGAGTATTGCTATACAAGCTGTGCTACTTCACGACACCATTCGAAGCACAAGGCCAGCTCGCGATATTGAATGCTGCCTACACTTTCCCACCATACCCGCCCTACACGGACCGGACGAAGCGGCTTATTGCCGTGACATTGCAAGAGAACCCGAGAGATCGACCCAATATCTACCAGCTTTTGGCTGAGATATGCGCAATGAGAAACGTTCCGGTGCCCATTCCGGACATCTACACCAAGAGTAGGAGCACTAGCTCTAGGCCGACTTCAAGGCCGTCCAGTCGTCCGCCAACGGCACACAACGATGACATTCTGATCTATGATAAGCCTGACATAAAACCCGCGACCTCATCGACACATGCAATTGATATCGTTCCAATGCGAAGAGGACGTCCTGAACGGTCTAGCTCGCCTCCCAAGGCAGATCCGGCTATAACGTCTCAGTCTAGAACGTCCAGTCGTCCGAATACAAAGGGCCACGTAGCTGTTGGAGAAGAAGTTGAGTTCACCACAAAATTCCCGAGTCTTGAAGAGATGAACTTTGGCTTAGACGACAGGACACCCGCTCCTAGCTCCCTTGATTATGATTCTGCTGCAATCAATCAGGTAGGGGAGCCTTCTGGGTCTCTCCAAGAGCCGTCCTCCATGAACGAACAGGATGAGTCTCGGCTCAGGCAACCTTCTAATCCTACACAGAGTAGGCCCTTACCAATTACTCCTCCACATAACTCGCCCCTCGAACTACTAGACCTGGAAGAACGGGTTCTGAAGCCGAGTGAGGTAGCAAGATCCGGTGGCAATTACATGAGGACTCAGCCCGATGCCAGTCGAATCGAAGCTGACGGATATGTTCTTAGAAATACAGACCATCAAGCTAACAATGACCGTCGCATTCCTAGCTCTGGACCGGTGCCAATTGTAAGACCCAAGCCTACGCACCTCGAGAACAATCAGAACATTAGAACAGACCTCAAGAAGAGCACAAACCCATATGCTCAAGTAAGCACGTCACCTGATGATCAACCGCAAATACGTCCTACAATGGTGAACAGAGCATCGCAGACAAGTCCCAAACGAAATCAAGGGGTCCAAACGCAGACTTCGCCCGCTAAGAAAGAGCCGCTCCCAAGAATGACTAAAGAACCAAATGTCTCCAGTAATCTTATTAGAGACAGTTCAGGCCTCTTGATTTCGAGAGGTACCTCCCGAAATGAAGGCACCAGCTCGATGCCGGCACAGAGCAAACCGCAGTTCAGATTCACAACTTCACTTGACCGGCCAAATGACAACATGCTCGCTCAGGAGGAGGTCATGAGGTCGAAATCCGCTCAGGGGGCCCGGCCGCAGACGATCCATGTGGGTTCTGGCATTGACTTCTTGCGAGATCTTGACAGCCCTCTGACTAGCACTACACGATCAGGCTCCTTGGAAATTGTCAGGACTGGGGGTTCACAAATATCACATCCAGGCCAGGATGAAGCTGGTCCATCGACTGGCTACCTCGATGTTCAGCAAGCGTCGTCCGCGGGAGCTTCCATTCGTAGATCTGTCAGTGTCAATGGGCCTAATAACAGACACCATAAGCGCCCTAGCATATCGAGCATTCCATCCTTCTCAGGCGCTGCCAAGAACATCATGAATGGTAAGTTCAGTGATGCATTCAAGAAGTTCGAAGCAAGTGGTAAGAGTCGTGGAACCACGCCAGTAATGGAACGGTCGAATCCTCTCATGGTCGCAGAAGATGATCTTCCAGGTAACATTTTGACACCTTATTTATATTCCTTACTAAAATTTCTAGCTCACATTACTCAGCATTTGCAGTCATCTGAGGCTCGACGTTCTTCGAGTTACAGCCGAAATCGACCTTCCATAGAGCTTTTGTCAGGGGAATCTGTCTACAAACCAAAACTCGAAAAGACAGAAAGTATTGAAAGTACATCCACGAGTGTTAGAGAGGCCATGAGAAAACTGAAAGAGAAGGTGAGCTCGCCTTAAATGCTACATGATCGAATTCTGACGGATCCAGGCCAATCAGAAGTATGTTCCCCAGAGATCCGCTCAAGGGTATGGTAAATATACGGAACCGGATGGTCTTCATAGAGCGGCGACAGTGATCCCTTATTCGAGGCCGACCACGAGCGAAAAGTCTTCTGCCGCGCAAATAGCATCGCAGGTGCACGGCGCACACAAAAACGCTCGGCGTTATGGTCTCCAGGATGATGACGAAGACAAGAGCTTTTCCAATAGATTTCCGGCGCTGAACGACGATTTCAAAGTGTAGTGTCAATTTATGGAGGCTATGTATTCTGCAGCATGAGGAAGAGCTAGGGATTGAGGCGGCGATATAAGAGTAGACCTTTCACAACCTGTTTCATAAAACGAGTGGCATGAATGTTTCGAGTAGGCCAGCCAGTACTGAGGATCCGGTGCATAAGCATCACTTCTACATACAGCAATGATGACTCTTCTCGTTTGTCCTGCTGAGTTGTCTCGTGAGGCTTTGGATATTTTTACTACTTGACTTGAAGCATGTGCCAGGCGTGTCTGTTTTCTTGCGTCCGCCGGACGTGATATTGACAAAGTTCCGAGGTCTCAGGCCATTAAATTACTGATATTCTGCGATGAACGACTTGAGGGAAGAGTTTGATTTGACTGAAAACACAACACGCGTCGATAAACACAGTCTACGCAATGATAATCACACTTCTTCAGATCTGCTTTCCTTTGGTCCTGAGCCAGATTCTCATCAGAGCTCAAAATTGGATAGGCCATCGTCAGGTCTTGGATCTATTGTCGTTTCTTCGCAGCTGAAGTTGTCGCAGCCAGCGAAGGTACTGGACTTGGATAATCTTCAAGACTTGTGGCCATTAGAGTCATCCCGTGCGTCAGGTCTTAACAATCAAGGATCTGAGCAAGGCATAAATCCACACTTACATACACTACAGAATGATTACTCGAGCACAACAACGGTAGAAGAAGACTTTGGAGACTTTCAGGAATCGCAAGTGGAATCTACAGCTGGGAAAGCTGATCGAGATCAAATAGTCAATAGCCACCAGACCGGCATTCAGCCGGAGTCAAATTTGTATAGTACGCCTACAATCAAAACGGGAGATGCAGGATCATATGTGTCCACACCAGCTAGCTTGGGGCATGCCGGATCGCTACTTGCAGCACCTCAAAGTTTGGAGCCAGATGAAGAGGATGACTTCGGAGACTTTATGGATTCGTCCGAGACTGGGACAGTGATCTATACTAAAGACAGAGATACACAGTACATGACGATTCCTAGCATCGAACAGCTCCTGGAAGCACTTCAAGCGACTATACTATTCGTGCCAGAAGCATTCATTTCCGAGCTCGCAGCCTCGCCCTACCCGCTGCGGCAAAGTGTGCTGAAGCACAAGTCTACTCAGTCGTGGCTCCAGGCGGTCCTTGAGGGATCAAAGGTCGCTCAACGGGTCATCAGTGGACGGAACAGAAGGATTAAAGAGGAGAAAGCTCGCGACCACGCTCGCATCGCGTGTATCCGGATCGGCAGCCACTGGGACACACTACTGCCCCGACTCGTCAGTCTATCAAGTGGCACAATCTCAGCAAGGTCTCTCGACCTCGAACCACTCGAGCCTGTCCAGGAGGAGGTCTGTGAGATATGTTTCACTACGGCAAAGGAGGGAAACGACATGCTTGTAGAGAAAGACGGGAGAACGGGGCACAGGAGCTGTACAGCATTCTTAGCAGCTAATGACACATGAGCCCAGCGAGCATGGTCGACAGAGCAAACATCATACACGCTTAGTGACTGCAGGTGCAGTACAAGGCTCAAGGGTATTCAAGTAAATTGCAGCCGCCAGAGCGTGCAGGATTTAGCCGACCGAGAGTTGAGACTGTTCGCCCGAAAACGCCCCGAAAAGTGCCCGGCAGGGTCGTCTCAGGAAAATAAAGTCAGCGTCCAGTCTCGCCCCTCCAACCCACCCATCGAATCATCATGTCCGGCTCCCAGGTGAGTAGGCTCAGCGCACTTGACCGAACGTTTGCAATGCTGTGCAGCAGCAGACTCTCGGTCCAGGCGTGCGATATGGGGAAATGATGGTTAGCTGACTCAGGAAGATAATCTCAAAGAAGAGAAAGTTCGTCGCTGACGGAGTTTTCTACGCCGAGCTCAACCAATTCTTCACCAACGAGCTTGCTGAGGAAGGTTACTCTGGTACCGAGGTCCGAGTCACCCCCGCCCGAACTGAGATCATCATCCGAGCTACACACACCCAGGAGGTTCTTGGAGAGAAGGGTCGACGAATTCGTGAACTCACCTCTCTCGTCCAGAAGCGATTCAAGTTCCCAGAGAACACCGTCGAATTATATGCCGAGAAGGTCCAGAACCGAGGTCTTTGTGCCGTTGCTCAGTGCGAGTCCCTCCGATACAAACTCCTTGCTGGTCTTGCCGTCCGACGAGCAGCTTACGGTGTCGTCCGATTCATCATGGAGTCTGGCGCCAAGGGTTGTGAGGTCGTCATCTCCGGAAAGCTGAGAGCTGCCCGAGCCAAGTCTATGAAGTTCATCGACGGATTCATGATCCACTCCGGGCAACCAGTCAACGACTTTATCGACACTGCCACCCGACACGTCCTGCTCCGACAGGGAGTTTTGGGAGTCAAGGTCAAGATCATGAAGGGTTCTGACCCAGAGGGTCGATCGGGAGTCAACAAGATCCTTCCTGACGCCGTCACGATTATCGAGCCAAAGCCAGAGAAGCCAGTCGAGCAGCCATCTACTGAGGACTTCAGACCTGCTCCAGCCCCACAACAGCAGGAGCAACAGCAGGAGCCTGCCTCTGAGTTCGCTAACGCTGCCGCTCAGTAAACGTGTCGTATCTCTTCATTATAGCGAAGCAAATTCATATCACGGTCATGCATACATCCATCCCTTCCATCCTTGCAACCTAAAGTGTTTTTCTAATTCCCAGTCGTCATTTTGTCATTCTGCAAAGTACCAAATTGCGATTAATTTCGCGCCTTCCACTCTACTCCACTTTCGGGCACTGGTGCACTGTTTTTCTTGTTGGTCTTTTTGATGACATGTCGAAGGGTATCGGCAACAGCAGCAGCAGCAGCATCAGTCAAGGCGAATTAAATCTTCTTTCAGTCAAGTTGAAGGAGATTATATCACAATTATATGAGATTGAAACGACCGTGAGCGATTACCCGATCGACGTACCCAACGAATTCATCCACGACAAAATGTACGTTCACCCATTGTTTGGTTTTTGGTTTGGGGGTAGGGTGTTGACTAGGAGTAGACGGCGATTGGTGAGTGAGTTTGGAGCACTCGAGACACTACAATCATCGACGAGTGTGCCGCAAGATGTGGTAGAGTATATCGAAGCAGGGAGGAATCCAAACGTCTATACCAGACAGTTCAGCGAGGCCGTCACCCGTGCATCGCAAGATATGCATGGAAACATGGCTGCGCATCAAGATTTTGCTCGAATATTGGGTGACAAGATGGGCTCTGCGTTCCCGGAACTCATCGACGATATCAAACGTGCACAATCACACCATGTCGAGGCGAATCACAAATCGCCGACAGACACCTAAACAGCGCAGCACGTATGATGAAAAAGGTATCATTGTCAAGTACAGGATGATAATACATGGACCTTCCGCAGTTGGTTCTCACGCCTCTATACCACATCGTAGAAACTTGGGTTTCTCGTTCGTTCCCGATGAAGGCGATGAGCGAGATTCTCTGTCAAGTCTCGTCTTTTGCGATCTGGCGATCGTCTTGCAAGCGGTGCACCCTGAGTGTAGCTCGACCGTTCAGCCGAGATATCTAAGCGTGACAAGCGAGTCTGATAATCCAAAGATAAAGCTCGACGAAGATCGCATTGAATGCCTGGCTTAGTGCTAGCAAGGTCATACTCAAGACTTTCCGGTGCGGTCTCCGCCACTGAGAAGCTTCTTCTATTTCTAGTCGTAGTCTCTGGGCCCGTTCCACGGGCGACATTGCTGACAGGAGTTTCTGAATTACGAATATCTTTAGGGAGATCGGTCACTCCCACTTCAACTTCTTCTGGTACAATGTGTCGTGTCAACGCTCCGGACAAAATCGGCAAGGATGCTCTTTTGGCAGAGTAGCTCGTACTACGCACACTTCGCGGTGACTGAGGCTCTGGCGAGGCATAAGCAGCAATCATCTTGGAAACAGCTTTGACCGAAGCTGGCATAACATCAAGCGAGTTGATGTGTACGATAGTAATAGGAAGCTCAAGTTGTACATCTCCGCCCTTTGTACAGACCACAACGTTGATGACATAACGGACACCAAAATACCTTCCAGCTGAGATGGAGAGCTGATTGGCAGGAACGGAAACTTGACAGACTACAGTTTCACGAGCGCCTGCCGCGACACCTTTCCAATCCGGATTGTCACATTTGTCCGACTTGACTGTGAGAGCGTTCGTCGAGATGGTCCTAGTGACGATTCTTTCAGGCACTCTCTCGTCCACAGACTGAAATGCCGACGATGCCGCAGCGTTTTTGTAAAATGCAACATGTCGAACAAGCTCAAGCTGAATTTTGTACACGGCTCGGGAGGAATCGTTCGTTGACGCAACGTCGACATAAGCAGCTAGCTGGTCAGATCGACGACTAATGATCAAGTGGACAGACATTGACCGGCAATCCAAACAGGTCGATGAATTCGCGCAGCGATCTTCAAAGTACCTTTACCTCCGAAACGTATGCGACCTTCTTCTACAGCATCAATCGGCGCCGCGGTTGGGACCAGCGCTTTCTCAGAGTCCAGACATGGGAACAATTTGATCCGGCGCGTGGTGCGCAAAGTCCTGCCGTTTGGAAATCTTTTCCCATTGACCAAGGCAACAGTAACTACGAGAGAATATTTGATCTCTGCATCCTTGACAACGAAAGTACCGGGTCCGACATCGAGTGGCAACTGCAATTCAAAAGGGATAAAACATTGGCCCGCGCTGACTCTTTCTTCCTGCAGGAAAGTCTTATTCAGATCGTGAAGATAGATTCCACTGGTGAGAATGTCTTGTGCTACTGTGACTAGCGGGGTCAGCAACACAGATCGTTGGAGACATCATCGGCACTTGCAAAACATTTTGGGGGCATGGCCTTTGACAGCTGCGCATTTAGTACAGGATTAAGAGACTAAAAGGAGCAACGAACATTCTGTTCCGAGACAATCGAGTTGGATCTTGGATATTTGTGTAGTCTTGTTTCTCTTCGACCTCGGGTTATGACGGATCAATAGCCGACCTTTTACAATGCCACCACCACAATAGATTGTAGATAAAAGCGTGAGATCCATAGTGACACCTCGAGCGGTGGTGCTGTTGGCAAAGGCCCCAAGCAGGGGTTGCGGTGCTTCTGATCGAACAAAAGTTCTGACATGCGGAATTGTAGACTCTGGTTCGCTCTCATATTCTTCTTCACTGTAGATCTCTGGTGACCTCAAGCTGGTTGTTCTGCCGCTTGACAACTATAATGTCAATAGATTTATAGCTCAGCAGAAAAGAACAATACCAGATCATGCGGATCTCCGGAAAGCTTCTTTACTGGAGAGGAAGAGAAATCGAGCGATGACCTGCCTCCAGAAGAGCGTCGTCTTGGCTCTTCTTGCTTTCGGCCTGATTCGACGTTTGCGGTGTGCTCAACTGGCTCTGTCATCCCTTTAATGTTCCTGGAGGACGAGTCAACATGAGTCTTGTGGTCAGATTGTTCCATTCACGGCTACCTGGCTGTCCTAACTGTTGTGTTCCTAGCTTATCAATGCGAGATATACAGGGAGCCTTGAGACCAAATCACGAATCGTGTTCTGGTGCGAGAAGCACAAGATCAAAAACAATGGGTCACGATCAGCAAGCCAATTGCTCATCAAAAGCCTTTTGTGCAACTCTTCTAAATTCTTCGCCCTCGTCGGCTTCCATTATTGCAGCCATCGCCATTCCAGTGAATGCATTTGATCTGTGAAGTACATCTGCTTTTAGCTTTACAAATTGTACATGACTCTTCTGAAGGGCACATCTACTAGAGGCGGATCATCCTTTTGAGGCCATAGAATGAGCCATGCACCTTTTCCAGGACGAACGCTGCCAAATTGATCCAGAAATAAAACACCTTAGAGATCAGCAGAAATATCAAGAAAGGTAAGCTATTTACCATTGGCACGAGTGCCCAGAAGAAATTGCCGATATAGCCTCGCCGTTTAACAATCTCCAGCAATTCTCCCTTCACTATCTGATCGGCCGTTTGTTTCTTCATTCGATGCGGCCCAAGAAGTCTGTAAAATGTTGTGAAACTGGCTCCGAAGCAATATGTGAAGAGCACGACAAATCCATATTCATGATAAAGCTCAAACAAATCCGGACTGGAGCCACAATCTCGAGCCAATGTGGACATATACGCTGAGTGATCAACGCCGTACTGTATTCGCGCCGTCTTGGTATGTAGCAGGGAGTAATGATTCTCGGACACAGGCAACTGGATATCACCCGCCCACAGGGACGCAAGCCACATGCTTTGCATCTCACCGATAGGAGGGATTGCTCCGACCCCTGGCCTAACGAATCCAAGGTACGCGACAGAGGTATCTTCCGTGCTTGTGATATTTCGTATGTTCGCGTCTTGAGGCCGGATATAGTCGGCTGCAAGGAAATTGACATCCTGCTCGTAGCCTGTGCAGTATACCACGATATCGGGTTTGACGACAATGGTCTTGATCCTAGCTCTTATTTTGCTCTGCTGCGGTGTGCCCCGAGAGAACTTGGCCTCCCCGTCATCCTCTATATGACAAATCCAGGGTGCTAATTCAATCACCTTATCAGAAGACGCGTCTTCGGGTGGATCGATGTATTCGGTGACGCGGTTCATCCATTTTGGTCTGTCCTTGTAGGGCCGGTTGATATATGGCATGGCCTTGGAGGATTTATTCAAGAAGACGTAACTGCGTCCAAGCCGCTCTGGTGGTAATTGTCCAGCCCACTGATTACAGCCTGCACTTGACCCTGTGAGAAACCACAGAACACGTTCTGGAGATAGTAAGCGAAGGATCATGGATGAACACTAGCAACTTACGTAGAATCTGATCGCTCAATAGCCAACGGAAACGCGATTTTGCAATCCAGGGGTGAACATAGGTGGTTTCCATGAGGTTCGTAATCAGCCCATCGATGGGCAGCTTAGCCTTGGTCGTGAATCCAAACACAGAAAATCTATTGAGAACCTTTGGAAAACTTAAGAAGCCACCTCGTTGAGACATTACAACTTGAGGACAATCTGATTTGATGGCTTCATAGGCTATGTCCATTGCAGTCTCCCCACAGCCTAGTACTAGCACTCGCTTGCCAGCGATCTGCTTTCGACATTTGTATTGTGACGAATGAATTCGCTCCTTGATGTTCTCGATACCGCGGATATCTGGTATTGACGGCGTGACGTGCAATCCCGTGGCCAGAATGAGCTTGTCGAATATGTCCTCATGGAGGTTTCCTTCATTAGACCATTGAACTATATGACATGCGCCAGCACGTTCAATAGAAATAACTCTGCAATCAAGCTTTATGTGCTTGTTCAATGAAAAATGCTTAGCGTACCGTTCTAAATACGCACAGTATTCCGGCAGGTCAATATGATCTGACTTGTAGCTAGTGGGCATACGGAAGTCGCTGAAGCAAGTCAATTGCTTCGAGGATACGAGCTGCGCATTCTCATAAGACCTGTATCTGAAAGTTCCTCCAATAGCGGATTCAGCTTCTAACAGAACACAGTCATAATCTACCTTGGTCTGCTCTCCCAGTGTCTTGAGGGCGACCAATCCCGCAGGCCCACCACCGACTATACATACCTTGATCGGACGACTGGACGTAGCGGTGATGACCATCCTTACTTAGCCTACTAATAGGCTTGCTCTGCCAAGATTGCAATTCAATCGGGGCCGAACGAATGATAGCCTTAATTCAGTTCGCGAGGACGCCTCCACCGAAACGTTGTGGAGCTGCTAACGGCTTCTCCGTCAATGCGGGTCGCAATTGACTTCGCTCCGAAGTGTGTACACCTATCTGTGACTCAACTTCGATGCCTGCAAGCCCTGAACGATGCACCTCTGAGTCCTTAGGAGCTCTTACTTGGTTCACGTATCAATAGGAACTGACAACACTGGATTGAGACAGACTCAGACGACATCTGTCGCTCTTCGACAGCGCCAAGAGCTGAACGCCTTCCTACCCGGTCCCTAGACCACGTCCAATTCCAAGCAGTCGCCTTCACTCTCTCAATTGCCGGCAGAAAATCAATTTGAATCAGACAAGACACTGACAGCGACGCTTCGAGCGACTTTCCACAAGCATCACTCCACATTCATTTCTTTCATTTCACTCCTGTACAGCAATTGATCGATATAGAAACGAAAGACATTTAGAGTCTTCACAGGCAAGGCCTGGTTCACGGGTCGCACAAGTGAAGCGATTCAATGCCTACTAAGAAAGGCAAGAAAAAGGCCCAAGCTGGCAACACCAGAGGTTTCGCAACGACTTCAATTCCTGCCAAAGTACGAGATGCTCCCCCCTTGGCTGAGAACATCACTGAGAACGGCAATGAGATCGACCCTGTAGTTGTGACAAGCGAGTCAGACATAAAATTACGGCACGAAGAGGATCTCGAGGCTAAAGCTTTGGCAGAAGCAGCAGAAATAGTCGAGAGTGGCACTAAAGCCTTCACGCGATTTAACGCCGAGGTGGATGTAGAGAAACGCTCCAGGAAGACTAGCATCCAGCTGTCGCTACCTGAAGCATCCGTCGAGCGTATATTGAATCTTGCGCGGCATGACAATCAGCCGCTGGTATCTCATTCGGTGATGGAGAGCTTAAAGTGCCTGTACACTGGCGAGCTGTTACTACGAAAACTTGGACTACCTGAAGAGACCATTGAGAAGACTTTAGCAGAAGTTGCCGATGTCTCCATCCCTGATGCTTCCTTGTACCATGTGCGAAACAACAATCATCTTTCTGCATCGTACTAACATCATATAGTTGGCTTTGAATACATCAGAGAACATTCAATACGATGTCAAAGTGGAGACATTTGACAGAGGGCCTATCGATGTTACGCCGCCATCATCCCCTGTTGCTGTCAAAGGAAATCCACGAATGTCGGAACTTTTGTCTGACGAAGAGGATCAAGAGGCCATCGAGAGCGACCCAAACAAAAGCTTCATAGATAATCAGCTCAGACTTTTATCTTTACGAGCCCGTGTGAAGAAAGAAAGAAGTCTAGCGCCTGTCATCAAGCGATTAGAGAAGAGGTCTCGGGTTATAGAGTCGCAACTAAATTTCGACAAAAAAGAGGCTGCTGGAGAGGTACAGAAAGCTGTGCAAAGTGGCTATCTAGCACGGCTTGCTGTTTCGACCGGAGCGGACACTGAAAAGTCCACACATAGTCGGACCGACAGTGACTCTTCCGATGATCTCGGTGATGCATGGCTTTCCGTGCAGAGCTCGACGTTCGAAGAAGGCAAAAAGACTACTGATGTTTCACCTGCTAACGATCTTGCAGCTCAGCCGAAGCCAAGTGCAGCTGACGAGATTATGGCCGAGGCGACGCACGACTTGCAATGTACCTCGCTTGACTCTGATGACGAGAGTATCGTTCCGGTAGCAATGTTTGAGTCAGCAGAAGTTTCATCGACTTCTATTCCATCCGTGTCGGATGGCGATTCGCAGTTCGATACTCTCAAATCTTTTCCACTTGTGCTTCCCAAGTCTTCTCCCAATATCAGTCCGATCAAGCTACTACAAACCCATCTGAAAAGAGCAGACAAGCAGGCCAAAGTAGAATTCCATGACAGCAGAAATACTATCGTGCTACGCTTCAGTTCGGCCAGGGTATCGAGACGGAAAGTAATAATTGAGGAGACAAAATACAAATTTCCGGACGAGGATACCGCGAGAAATTATCTGAGCTTAAAAGCCTTATTTTCTGTGCCCGAATTAGTGGCTGAAAAGGCAGGCATTCGCTTTAGTGGTGTGTTTCGTGCAGCTTGGAAATTGCTCGAACATGAGGAGGAGGACGTTCAAAGAGCTCTTGTAGCTTCAAAACTGCAAAGCGTTCGTCGCATTCAAGAACGTCGATCAAAATGCTGGTCGAGGCCAGAAGCAAGTGGTCCTCAAGAAGACTCTGTTCCCGAAAGAGTGAAAAGATCTGGTAGAAATGGACTGCGTGATGTATCCGACCACACCATTCAACAAATCTGGAGCGAAATGCAGTGTTCACAGTCGTACATAACTATGCAACAATATCGTCAGTCTCTCCCAATCGCAGCTTGGCGCGACGCGCTAATTGGGGCCATTCAGGACAACCAGGTCACCATCCTCTGCGGGGAGACCGGTTGTGGAAAATCAACACAATTGCCTACTTTCATTCTTGAACATGAGCTATCTTTATCGAGGCCTTGCAAAATCTATGTGACGGAACCACGACGTATAAGCGCGATATCTTTAGCGAATCGAGTCTCAGCAGAGCTTGGCGAACACAAGAAAGCTATTGCTGCTGGGGAGTCTCTCTTAGGCTTCAGTATTCGACTTGACTCGCAAATTAGTGACACTTCAAGGCTGATATATGCCACGACTGGAATTGTACTGCGAATGTTGGAAGAAAGTAACGATCTCAGTGATATCACGCATCTCATCATAGACGAGGTCCATGAGCGTAGTATTGAATCCGATTTTCTTCTAATAGTTGTTAAACGACTGTTGCGTACCAGACGAGATTTGAAGGTCGTTCTCATGAGCGCGACGCTTCAAGCGGAGCGTTTCAATGACTACTTTGGAGGTCATTGCTGCATCTTCAATGTACCTGGCCGCACGTTCCCGGTCGAGCAATATTTTTTGGAAGATTCTATCGAAGCAAGTGGATACATCTGCGAGGCGAACGGGCAGTATGCGAGACGTGGTAACCTCGACAGCAATAACGATTGGGAAATACCAGACGAACAAGAAGACGACTCAGGAAGCGAGTCTGATCTCGTTACATATTCCGAGAGGACGATCAAAGCGCTCAAGATTCTAGATCCATATAAAGTCAACTTTGACCTGATATGTAAGCTGCTAGAATTTCTGGAACGAGAAGCCCCGAAATCCGTAACGCAAGCCATTCTAATATTTCTGCCCGGCATGGGCGAGATCAGAAGACTGATGGACGTCTTACAAGCTCACAAGACTTTCGGAGATTATCGAAAATGGGTCATACATGCATTGCATTCGAGTATAGCGAGTGATAAACAACAGGCAGCTTTCGAGATTCCTCACAAAGGAACACGCAAGATTGTGATAGCGACCAATATCGCCGAGACCGGTATCACAATTCCAGATATCACCTGCGTCATTGATGCAGGAAAGCATAAAGAATCCAGGTTTGACGCTCGCAGACAACTCAGTAAGCTTGTGGAGACATTCATCTCTCGGGCCAATGCGAAACAGCGCATGGGTCGGGCTGGACGAGTACAAGCAGGTGTCTGTTATCATCTTTTCTCGAAAGCTAGGTATGAGAAGATGGCAGAACATCAACTGCCAGAGCTGCAACGTCTCAATCTCGACGAGCTAGCACTGCGTGTGAAGACTGTGCAGATGGGTGGAATCGAAGAAGTCTTGCTCGAAGCACTAGATGCTCCAACGCAAGAGAACGTGAAGCGATCAATAAACAGTCTAATCGAAGTCGGTGCACTTGATGCTGAACAGAATCTGACGATGCTTGGTAAGCACCTTGCGAAGCTTCCTGTGGATGCGACCCTCGGAAAGCTGATCCTGTATGGGGTCCGGTATTCCTGTCTAGATCCTTGTCTTGTCATCGCAGCTGCTCTGTCGTCCAAGTCTCCATTTGAGAATCCTATGGGACGAGAACGAGAAGCGGGTGCGGCAAAGCAACTATTCGTGCGAGGCAATTCCGACTTCCAAACAATCTGGACAGCATACTCAAAGTGGAGATCAATATGTCGCGACAAACCACAACACGAATCCAAGTTTTGTAGAGAGTCGTATTTGAGTCAAAAAGGGCTCGCCGCTATTGAGGAATTGCGACTACAATATGTCAAGATTCTGATTGATAGCGGTCTACTTCAAGTCAGTGATCAAGAACGACGGGCCATTCAACGATCACGATTCATCAGTAGTAGAGACGGGTTTGTCTCTCTTCCGGCATTTGTGGATGTCCACTCCAATACGCCGACGTATGTGGAAGCTTGTCTTGCATCAGCATTTCATCCAAATTTGATCAATCTGGACGACGGATTCCGTACAATTTCAAAAGGACAGAATGTCACTGTTCACGCTTCATCCGTCAATGCTCACAGCCACACATTCCCGAAGCGCTGGATGGTGTTTTATAATCTCCTCAAGACAAAAGTCGCGACGAATGCTCACGATACGGGCCTCGTCGACGACTACATTGTCGCTTTATTTTGCGGAAGTATGGTTGAAATCAAGCCGTATTCCGGGACAATAAGTCTAGATAGAAACCGCATCCGCTTCGCGACGCGAGATTTGAGAACATTGGTCGCCTTGGCACTCTTGAGACACCACCTCGAACGACATTTTGCCGACTTTCTCGATCGGAAGAATTTGACGGACGATTGGCTCGATATCTTGTCTGACATTGTACGATCTTTCGAAGCTATGGCGAAGCAGAAACTCAAGTGAAAAAACACAAAACTTTATATATCTATATATTCAATGAAGCTTGACAAAATAAAAAAAGTACGAGGCACAATCTGATTAAACCGTTTCTCCTGAAAGATGATGTGAAAGGATTGAGAAAATCGATAAATACCTTGCTACCGCTAATTCTTCAAGAAAAAACTTATGCCTAAAAAATTCTTTCCTTCTCGTCATACGTATATCATGTTCGTTAAAAAACAAAAAGGGGGAAAAAAAGTCATTTCTCCGCAGGTTAGGGTTGGTTGGTTGTCCTAACGCGGCGGTATATCTATGCGCACTCTCTCTTGTGGTTCCCCCTCACAGTCCGCATACCATTCGTGTTCCAAGACTTGCGCCATGGTTAAACGTGCAGGGACGTCTCTATTGAGCATTTTCCTGATGAGATCTATACTTTTCTCGGAAATGATATAGGGGACTCGCAAATCGCGATCCATGATTTCATCAATGTTGTAGAATGGATTCTCCTTGTAAATGAGAGTGTAAAAGAGAATACCACATGCCCAGACATCTTGCTCCTTGCCCATATAGGGCTTGCCGTCAAGGGCCTCTGGACTCGCGTAATCGAGTGTTCCATGGAAGGTATCAAACGGACCGTTTTTGCAGTAATTCGCCGACCCAAAATCGATGAGCTTCACCCACCCATTCCTGTCAAGGACAACGTTTTCGTCCTTGATGTCCCTATGGACGATGTCCAGAGAGTGAAGATGTTCGAGAGCTTTTGCCACCTGTAGCGAGATGCATTTACATTCCCACTCGGACATGCTGGTATTCAGTTCAATGTAATCAAAGAGATCCATGCCTGGTACATGAGCCGACATCACGATGTAGTAATTTTGGTCATCCTCGAAAAAGTCCAGCATGTCCACCAGATTTCGGTGCTGGTGACTCTTGAGATGATTGAGTACATGAATCTCCAGGGGGACAGTACCGAGTTTCCGATCCCTCGTCCAGGTGTCCACCAGAATGCGTGATTTCGTCACGTACTTTAGCACGATGCGTTGTCGCTTTCGCCCATAACGTGCTAACTTGACTTGACCATATGCTCCGGCTCCCATCTCCTCCAAGATTGTGTAATCTTTGATGTCCCGAGGAACAATCTCAGAGACACTCAGTGCCAACTCGTCTTCGCTCATCTTGTCAACCGGAGAAGAAGGTTCCGAAACATTACTTGGAGCAACAATCTTCTTCACATTGGTCATTGCAGTGTGGACGACCTCATGCTGAGCCTTGGGTGTCAGACCCTGTTCGAACGAGATCCAAAGAGCATAGAGATGCCCATCCGTCTCATTTGAGGCCAGAGAGAATGTCGTTGTGCGTGGCGAGGTACTAGGTAACAGTGGCTGGGTGGCAGCAGATATGCGCATCTGTATGTCAACAAAGACGGAAGCCCCATCGCGGTGGCGAATCTCAATACCTCTCAGAACGGTTTCTGGCGTTGTGTCCACCAGGCTCTTGGCGGCTTCTCGGAAAGACATCTCTGCAATGACCTGTCCCTCGGAAAACTCGCCATCGTTTCTCTCACGTAGAATCTCGAGGAGGCGCTCAAAATTTGGAACGAGCTGATTTATATGCAGACCGGCTGTGCTCTTGAGACCGAATAAGGAGCTTGTGAAGACTGGATTCGCGGATTTGACAGTCAGCGTGTCTGCGCCGAGGACGATGATGCCTGCAACGTGAGGCAGGTAAGAAACTCTGAGACTGTGCTTGTCTTCTGTGGAGAAGATCGAGGGTTCGACCGTACAAGGTATGATACCCGCGGCGGAATTCAGGGTATAGTTGGCGACCTGCGATATCTGCTCGAGATCCAGCAAGCCTCCGGGAAGTCGTGGCAGCGTGGTGAGCGCAGCGTCGATACGCTGGTCAACGGCATCCTTCTCAAAAACGTTGGAGGCGTCTCCGTGTGCCGCAGTGATGATTTGATCTGTAGGATCCAATGACAAGATACAAACGCCTTCCTCAATCTCCTCTATCACCCAGACGAGGCCGTTCGTCTTCTCCTTGATCCACAAGGATGCGGCGCCAATTCCAAGGCGCTTGATGACTGGCAGAACGTCACCGCAGAGAAGCACACGTCCATCAGCCAGCTTGTTCTGTTGACTTTCAGTCAACCTGGTCTTCAGCCAACTTCGACGATCTTCCACAACGTAGTCGACCAGACTTTTCCTCCTGATGGCATCCTTGCCCATGCCAAAGATCATCAGAGCATAGTCGTTTGCGGACTGGATGTTCCAAGGCTCCTCTAGCGATGTCGTGAATACAGCCTGAGTACTCTGCTGGTTCCAACGATTCGGATTGTGAGCCGGCTGGAGAGGGCTGACCTGGTAATATGGGTTAAGACTGGGCAAATTCGTACAGGAAAGTGAAGATTGCAACTGCTTTCGCAACTCGGGGTACTTCTCGCTGAAAGAAGAGGCCCGGCCTCGGATGCTTTGTGGATATTGCGATTGGATCGAAGTGTGGGATGTCGTCGTCGTTGAACGCGAGATCGGGTTGGGAGACGTGCGACCAGAAGACTGCTGAGAGGTCGCTGCGCTATGATGAGCGGAATCATCGGGGGAAATGTTGAAGTGAAAGGTAGGAGCTGTACGAAGAGGCTGTCTCGAGGGATCGAAGGCATGGTCGTTCACCCCACTCAGGTCGAGTCTCAGTGGCATTCGCCTTCCGGTGTGCTCGTCCTCCTTCATGACGACGTCAGAATCTGTCTGGAACGAGACCGACCGGGCCCCGTTGCTGAGCTTCTGACGAAGATACTCGATCGACCTCTGTACGATATTGTGTCTCGCTGCAATCGTATCATGCTGGGCAGCGAAGGAAAAGGAATGCAGCGACGTCGTAGGAAAGGCCTCGAGATCCTCGAGACGGGTGGAAGAGACGTTCGCATTCTGCATGATAGAGCTCGCCGCGCGATCCGAGCGAGAATCATCGCGGGAGTTTTGTCGCGTAACAGTGGTTCGTATCCGTCCCAGACCGCTCGGATTCTTGCTATTCATCGAAGCGCCATTGGGACCCTCGTCGAATGTCACGGAGCGCTGGACGAAAGGTCTGTCCCTACTATTGCCAGGCTGCTCAGCTTCGTCGTCGTCGTCGGCGTCGTCGAGAGAGATATCGACGTCCTCAGGCTGGTCTAACCGCTTTAGCTCACGAACCTTTTTTTGTGCAGGCACAGCTGCGATGAACCGTACCATTCACCATGAGACTGCGATAACGGCAGGGCTGGAAGACAGAGACGAGCGTACCCTTGTGCCCGCCAGAACTGTAGAGCGCACTGCAAGAACCTTTGGGGAGAGGTGCTGGGCGTGATGGAAAAGTAATGAGGTAAAGGTGAGGTACGGACGAAATTTCCCGAAACGGTCTCTCGCAGGAGCCAAAATCTCGGCCGTCTTCCAGTTTTGTGCAGGCAAGACGATGTGTATGAGCTGTAGCTGTAGGCTGGTCTGTATATAGAAGCAAGTCCGTTCCTTCGCCCACTCGTGCTCGTCCAGGCTGGAGGGTGTGTCATTCCTGCATCAAGCCATAGTTCCAACCGGGGTGCGTTTCGGGGCTTATAGATGGGAGACGATGAGCTTGAGGATCTGCCAGACACCAACTTTGTAGATTCGGATGACGATGGGGAGTTTGAGGCTGTGGATTATCGTTTCCTAGCTCAGAAGAAGGATTACACTATACCTTCGCGGGGTGAGAAGGATTTCGAGCCAGATGGCACAAACAAACAGGATCGTGTCTTGCAGGCCTCCCGGCATGCCATGTACGATGCTCTCTCGGTCGAGCGTGACATTTCAGGGAAGAATTATATTCGTGCCGTCTGGCATGCGGAGCTGGGTCTCGCGCAGTTGCCTGCAAAGGACGCCAAGGGGACCATGTTCAAAGGTCTCGGACGGACGGATGCTAAGCAGGATACGTGGCTGTTGCCCGAAGAACTCCTGTACATGGTTGAACGTGGCAATCTGGAGTGTTTCTATCAACACAAGGAGGTCCCGATGTCACTGCAGGCGGCCTACGCCGAATGTATCCCTCATATCGATCTCAACCATTTTCAAGTCTACGCGTACTTGAAGAGAGCAGGGTTCATGGTCCTTCGGTCGTCCTTCCCAACGTCGCCAAGTACTGATCCACCCGTGTCCCGAAAACACTATCTCGGTCTCAAGTTGACGGAACTACAAGGTCGCTTGAAAAGGGCCTTGTGTCTTCTATCGACACCACAAACAGGCTTGATTGATCGCAACACAACTTACAGGTCCTTTGTAGATGTATACAGGCGGTTATCTCTCGTCGACTGTCATGTACCGAGACATCACACGACTTACGCCCCGAACCAAGCCGATAATCCATTCAGAGTCTGCTACGATGTATGGAAACCAAACACCAACTTTAAAAAATCAGCCCCGGGAGATCCTACATTCCGAGTCGCCGTGATTGATTCCCATGACCATGGCGTGTTCACGTTGCAACAAATCAATGCATTGTTTGCGTCCATTCCGGTCGAACAGAAATTCGATAGCAAGTCGCAAGTCGCGAGACTCAAGGAAGGATGTAG
The DNA here is from genome assembly GCA_008802775.1 of Taphrina betulina. Lineage (NCBI taxonomy): Eukaryota > Fungi > Ascomycota > Taphrinomycetes > Taphrinales > Taphrinaceae > Taphrina > Taphrina betulina. Next base: position 48,034 of record VWSI01000023.1, read on the forward strand.
GACGTTTGTCCTCGCGATCGTAGACATGGGTGTCGTCAGCTTTCTGAGTATCGGAGACGTTGGATTTGGAGGCGAAGCGATTTTTGATTCATCAATCGTTCCCAAGAGGCATAAGGGTGCCCAAAAATCAAAACCGCGGAGACCGTAACTACTACTACTATGTTGAAATCATACCACAAAAGCCACGGGTATTAGCAATTCACATCTTTCATGTATATGTCAATTTTTCTTTTTCGCTAGCTTTACTCTCGTAGCAAGCAATAATCGATTCGGACTCTATTTAGGCCTTGGAGACCAGACGCTCAATCTCGGAGATTGATTGTTGCAAGATTTGCTGCTGGACCTTTGGTGACTGAATGTCCTTCTGGATCTTGGCGATGACGCTGTCGGCGAGCTCTTTCTGCTCTCGCTGTCGGACACCAGCCTCGTACCTGACCCAAGAGTCGAGGACGCTCTTTGCCTCGTGGGCAAAGTTGACTCGCTGTTGGAGGTCAAAGGCCTTGGCCTCGAGTTCGGCGGTCTCCTTGGACATGGCGAAGAGAGACTTTGTGACCCCAACGACATCCTTCAACTCGCTGACAGAGTCGATTCGGGACTGGACGGCGGCGGTGTGGTCTGCTCGAGCAGAGTTCAAGAGGTCGCGCATTCGGTTGATGTGTCCATCGGCCCATTCCTTGTATGGACCACCTCCAGCCTGCACAATGACGGCGACAATTCCGATAAAGGCCGCAAGGACGGTGGTTTCCTCGTTGACGACGTAAATCTCCTTCGAGACGGCAATGGCGGTCAATGCAGCTCCGGCAGTGAGGATTCCGGTCTTCGAAATGAGGGAGTTTCCGGGTAAAGCGTCGATTATCGAAGATGCCTTCTTGGAGGGTTCAACTCGAGTAGAGTTATAACGGACGGCGAGACTAGATCAGAGTAAGTTCTTGTACCTCATAGACACAACCACCGGCGTCGTCATCGCAAGAGGAGAAGGGGTGGACCGTACGGCGAGAGGACAGCTGCTCGTGGAGCGATCGCTCGAACTGCGGAAAGCCCTATAAGGCGTCAGACATGATTTTGCTGGCACGAAAACTGACGACACGTACCGAGTGGACTTCTCATCAGTCTGGCACTCATCTTGTAGGACTTGTAATCTAAGAGAGCAAACTTGAGGGTCGATGTGCTAGCTGCCCTTCAATCAACTCGCTCGGTCGGTCGGTCGTCGCTCTTTCCTTCTCGGCTGCGCTTCACGGGGTCCCTCTCGAAAGCGGCAATCATACCCGCGAGTCCCGTGGGTTCACGCGGGTGCATTTCGCTCGTGCGCAGATCATGGACGATGGCAGGAAACAGGCAGGCAGGCAGGCAGGCAGTTGGGAGCAGTTAGGCCAAGTATGTGGGTGGTTTTTATGATGCAGATTTCTTGTTTCTTTTTGTGATTCTAGGCTATGCCATGTCTACCCAGATTCCGCTTCCGTGAGATCAGATCTCGCACGATATTCGCCGTTTACTGGGAAGAGAAGTACTCGAGAAGGACGTGAAGGGCCTCAGAGTCCTAGAAGACACATCAGTATGGGTTGAGAGGGGAGCGGGGACCACGAGTAGTCTGGGGGGAAAACATACCTCTCCGAAGTCCTTGACGACACAACATGAGCATCCGACGACCTTTCTTGGGTTTCCCTCTCGGTCGAGGACACAGAGTCCAGCCATCTCACCGAGCTTCTTGGCGTCACCGACCTTGATAAGGTTGATCTTGTGCTCGGCACAGAGGGCCTCGATGAGCTTGACGTATGCCTCCTCGTCGCAAGACTCGCAGAGGACACACAGGTGGGCCTGTCGTCGGTCGAGGGCCTTGGCACACTCCTTGAGACCTCGTGCGAGACCGTCGTGGACGAGAGCCTTCTTGAGGACCTCCTTGAGAGCATCCTCGACGGACATGGCGCCCTTTGGTGCAGCGTCGGCAGCTACCTCGACTTCATCGACGGCTGGGACTTCTTCAGGAACTTGTTCTCCGTTGTCAGACATGTTTGATCGGGTGTCTTTTGGGGTTTCGAGAGGAATATATGGGTCCTGACTGTTTACTTAACAGCTCGCGAGTCTTTTCAAGAAATCCGCTGCCCGCAAAATTTTCAGTGAGAGACGGTGGGGTTTACTCGAGCTGCAGCGTAGGGTTCCGCGCAAGGTCAATATTGTGCCGAGATGAAGACGGTATTGAAGCCAACCCGAATTGACACCCACGTGCAGAGCAGGCTCCAGGGTGTTGGTATACAAGTGGTGACAATGCCTACGTCTCGGAAAGCGTGAATATGTATGTGAATAGATATATTATGAGCTCGCTACAGCTTGGCCCTCGACTTCATCATCAGCCGCAAGTCCTTCCTCAGAATCTTGCCGGAAGCGGACTTCGGTATCACGTCCATGAACTCGAGCCCACCTTTGATCCACTTGAATTTAGCCTTGGTGGCCTCGATAGATTTGAGAATGCTCTCCTTCGTCTCCTTGGAACGAGCTACTCCCTGGTGGAGGACGACGAAGGCATAAGGTAGCTCGCCTGCTCGCTCATCTGCAACGCCGATCACGGCGGCGTCAGCTATTGCTTTGTGATCCAGCAACGCAGCTTCTAGCTCCGCGGGCGCAACCTGCAGTCCTTTCACCTTGATCAGCTCCTTCAGCCTGTCGACGATGAAGAAGTGTTCCTTCCCACCGGGGCTCTTCCTAACTACGGCTTCGTCACCCGTCACTAGCCAGGTCTGGCCGTCTGATTCATCCCGAATGTAGCACTCGTCTGTAGCTTTCTTATTTTTGTAATATCCGAGGGTCACGTTTGGACCCTTTACCCAGAGCTCACCAGGTCGATCGTATTCCGTCACTTCCTGACCGTCTTGTGACATCAACTTAAGCACAACATCGGGAATCGTGCAGCCAATACTGCCGTCCCACTGATCCGAGGTATGTGTGATTGTGCTTGTAGTACAGGTCTCTGTCATACCATAACCCTGTCTGAAAATTGCTCCCGGGCTCATGATGGCGCGAAGCTCGTCCATCAGTTGTGTAGCCAGGGGAGCAGCTCCACAGAAACACTCTGTGACCGTTTTCAATGGTCGTCCGCGCTTGGCGACTGAAGGATCTTTCGTGAGTCTGACGACGAGGGGCGGAACCAAGAACATCTTCGAGATCTGGTATTTCTCCGTCACATTCAAGAAGTTTTCGAGATCAAACCCGGGCATCAGAACAATAGTGTTTCCCAAGTATATCTCCGTGTGCAGAATGACGACCAGACCGTATATGTGGTAAAATGGCAATAAGCCCAGGGCGACTGCCCCTTCCCCCTTCTTGAGCTCGAAAAACTGACCATTCTGAAGGGTGTTGGCGATGACGTTGTGATGGCTGATCATGACTCCCTTTGGCTTCCCAGTGGTGCCGGAGGAGAACGAAAGGAAGGCGAGTCTGGTTTTGTTCTCACCAGGAGACAGATTCCACTTGGGAAGCTCTGATGAGGTCTCGCCTAACGCGAGAACGTCTTGCACAGCCGTATAACCCGGCACCTGGCCATCTAGCAATATGATCTTGATCGGCCTGTTCTCGCACGCACGCTCCACGACTGGTAGCAGTGCTTTACAGGTGAACAAGCAGATGGCATCAGTCTCTGTCAGCTGATGCTGCACCTCTTCGTAGGTATAGGCCGGATTCATGCCAGTGACGGTACCACCGAGGAGCTGACTTGCCCAGATGGCAGTCGGAACATCCATTATCTGCAACGGTCAGATCGCATAGGCATCTCGGCGGTGACGTACGTTAGGACTGAAGAGACCAAAGACATTCGTAGCCCCAACAGTGACTCCAAGAAGCTTCGCCAACCCTCGAGCCAGCAATCGGGTCTTGGCCTCAGTCTCCTTCCACGTCCGCTTCTCGCCAGTGGAAGAATCAATAAAGGCAATCTCGTTTCCGTCCTGGATCCGATTCTGGAAGAGCCATTCAGGGATGGAGATGTCGTCGGGAATATGCCCGACGGTCTGCAGGAACTGAGGGTAGAACATGCGTATCTGAGAGGGTGCTGTGCCCAGTTGCTGGCTCTAGTGTGGAATGGTGGAGGATTTCGCTGTCGATGCGGGGAAAGTGCAAGACGGGAATTGCGGAGCTCAAATTCCGTAAGCAGGCGCCGCCATGACGAATTCGTGAGCGATACGCGTATCTGTGTTGGGGGTGTCTCTGTCAGTCCTATGAAGTTGCGCATTCAGCACAGGTCAATCAAGAAAGTCATCGAGGTCGCGGATGATGCTACGTTGGCACAGCTGATCGATGCAATTGAGTCGGCAGTCAATGAGCCAAAGTTTACGATAAAATCGGGATTTCCACCGAGACTGTTGGACATTAACGACCCGACCGTGCCACTCAAGGCTGCAGGCCTCAGATCTGGTGAATCTCTGCTCATTGAGATACAAAGCTCTACCGGAAAGACGGACCAGGCGACGTCGGCTCAGCCCTTCAGAACAAGGGGGCTCGATGGTAACAGCCAAATACCAGACGCGCCAGTGCAGTCGAGTGGATCACGGAAGAAGGAGATCTTACAGGGAGGATTCTCTTTCAGTGGCACGCAAGCAGAATCGGCCGTGAAAGACGAGACGCTTCCTCCTGAAGTCTCGGTACCTGGACGAGGCACGCTGACTTTGAGGGTTCAACCAGATGACAATTCCTGTCTATTCCGGGCGATTGGCTATCTTTGCATGAGGTCTATCGATGCGATGGAGGAACTTCGTGCCCTGATAGCGACAACGATTCAAGCGAATCCGGACGAGTATTCCGATGCAGTTCTTGGCATGAAGCGCGACCTCTACTGCACGAAGATGAATCGCGCAGATACGTGGGGCGGGGAAATTGAGATTCAGATCCTGTCTAATCACTTCAATGTACAAATTGTCAATATTGATTGCAAGACAGGCCATATATACAGATATGGCGAAAATTTCGACGAGTGTATCTATATCGTGTACTCTGGCATCCATTACGATGCCCTCGCAATGTCGCCTGCAGAAAATACGCCTCCTGAGTGGGATCAGACACAGTTCCCATCCACAGACACTGCTGTCGAGAAGGCAGCCTTGCAGTTAGTCGCAATCCTCAGAGAAAGGAACTATTTTACGGACACCGCCAACTTCGATCTTCGGTGCAACAACTGCGGTGTGGGCTTACGTGGTGAGAAGGGTGCGCAGGATCATGCCATGAAGACTGGGCATGTCAGTTTTGGGGAATACAAGTCATGAAAGCAAGTAAGTGAAATCCGACGATCGGATGCTTCAAGCGCTTCATAGTATTGCATATTCATAGCGGCGGCATCGTTCCAGCATATGTGGAGAGCAGGCAGGGCCTTGGATCCTCTCTCAGCTCGATTAAAGCTCGGGGGAAAGGCAGGGCAAAATTAAAGTTGAAATTCCCCGCAATTCGACTCCACATCTCTCTTGTCTAGGCCAAGTCTGATGACAACTGTCTTCAATTGGAGTCCTCCTTGTTCCACGAGAGTCAAATAACGTTTCTATCCTTGCAGACCTGGACAAGTCAGTAACATCATGCTGCTTCTTACCCTTGTTCAGCTAGTCTGTCAGGTGGCTTGCGCCATCGTGTCCAGCCCTGTGAGACCCCCAATGTACCCACTTGCAGTGAGGAGTCCTTATCTCTCTACCTGGATCAAGGGATCGAGCGAAGGAATTCAAGACATGACACCAGAATTCTGGAATGGTCAGAGCGTTGGCTGGACCGGTCTTGCACGAGTCAACGGAACAATCTACTCCCTCTTCGGTGCGAAACCTGATGTCATCTCCGTCGAATCAGCTAAACAGACGAGTCAATCGTATACAGCAACGACGGTCTCCTTCAAGAGCGTAGTAGAAGGGATCGTGTTTGAGCTCATCTTTAGCAACCCAGTCACTCCCTCAGACTATCGCCGGCAAGGTATTCCCTGCTCGTATCTCGAGGTCAGCATCTCTTCGTTCTCACGCCTTGACACTGTCGAGCTCTATTTCGATATCAATGGAGAATGGATGAGTGGAGACAGGAACAACATCATCTCATGGGACTTTGAACAGAATTTTCGAGCGGGAAGACAGAGACAGATTGTCTCTCAAAGGATCAAGAGGACTTCTCAGCTGCTATTCAGTGAGATTGACGACATGGCGGAGTGGGGCGAGCTGTATTGGTCGACGGACGTTGATCATAATCTCACGACTTCGACTGGATTCTCAGCGGAACACACAAGGCAGTTCTTTGCAAAGCACGGCAGATTGAAGGGAGAAGTCGATGCAGAGTTCAGACCTATCAATATAGCTGAACCTGTGTTTGCCTTCTCCAAAACCTTCAGAGCCTCTGAGAAGCATCAATCATCTGTGTTCACGATCGGTCTGGTACAAGATCAGGTTCTACAAGTCAATCTGCCGCAACGAGGTTACGAAACTGCATACCCTCTGCATCAACGACACTTCCAGAACACCAACGAGATGATTGCCTGGCATTTCAACGACTACCGAAAGCCGATTCACAAGGCATTCGACTACATGGTACACACCAATTCCTCTACAATTGATGTAAATTATGCGAGCATCACGGAACTCTCAACTCTTCAAGCGATCGGGGCAACACAACTCGTCATCAATCTGGACGATCCAAACGGTGAGCCTCACTTGTGGATGAAAGAGATCAGTAGCAACGGAAACATGCAAACTTCGGATGTCTTGTACCCTGCATATCCATTTTTCTTGTACGCTAACCCGAAGCTCGCGGTCGCCATGTTGGAACCAATCTTGATTCATCAGGAAGGTGAACTCTATCCGAACAAGTAGTAAGTCTTGTCCTTACAGACTTGCTTTTTCCTTTCTGATGCATGAGTAGTGCCATGCACGATATGGGAGCCAAGTATCCGAACGGAACGGGTCATCCGGATGGTGAGGACGAGTATATGCCAGTAGAAGAATGTGGAAACAACATCATCATGATGCTCGCTACTCACGACGCATTGATCGCTTCAGCTCAGAGTAAAAAAGATCTAGCTTATGCAAAGGACTGGATCACAAGTCATTACAAGATTGCGCTTCAGTGGACTCAATGTACTGCTACTACTTCCCCCCAGACCGACAACAAGAAATCGTTTGCTGACGTGATAGATTTAATTGAGTATGGACTTATTACCGAATCGCAATTATGTACGGACGATTTCGCGGGACAGTTGGCAAACCAGACGAATCTTGCAGTCAAAGCTATCGTTGGGATTAAAAGCATGTCTGTTATTGCTCGTATTGCAAATCATACAAAGCAAGCACGAAAGTTGGACGCAATCGCTTCCGAGTACCTGGAAAGATGGTTATCACTAGCCTACGATGACGGCGTTCCATTCGCGAAATTGGCATATCAGTGGAAAGGCAGTTGGGGAACTCTTTATAACTTGTTTGGTGACAGACTACTCGATTTGCAATTGTTTCCGTCGCGTGTTTATGATCAGCAAGATGCGTGGTACTCGAAGATCCTCGAACCTTATGGTTTGCCACTAGATTCTCGACATCTATACACTAAATCAGATTGGCAGATGTTCATCGCCTCAATCAGCTCGCCTGAACTCGAACGCGCCATCTATGCGCGTGTAGCGAACTGGATCAATCAGACGACGATTCAGAAACCCTTGATCGATTTATATGATACGATCGAGGGAGCGGATGCGATCAACATGTTTACGAATCGACCTGTTGTCGGTGGCCACTTTGCGCGCTTGGCCATGCAGATCATGTCTGATAATCGTGGAAAAATCCAAGCTTCGAGATGTCAATGTGATCTGCCCGAGTCTGTAGAAGACACTATGGACGTCGTTGCACAGAAGGACTTTTTGTGACTTTAGCTTGAGGCTTTCAATCGCACTGAAGATCAACATCCATTGCATCTGTGATCGGGTTCGTCTTCCCGTGAAGATCTATTCTGAAGTAACCAGGAACCCCAGTGCCTGTTCGCCAGGGAAGCAGTCTGATGAGTTTGCTCATATCAGCCGCATCATATGCATCTAAGGTGGCAACGATCTGATTTTTGTTTTTGGGTTGATACACTTCGATGCCCGTGTCTTTTCTATCTGGGACCTGCCGCAAGATGATCGCGTTGTTATTAGGATTCCTCGTATCGTTGCTGCTGAGAATATCACAGTCGATAGAATGATATAGCAACATGGCATGCGCAATGCGATGCCCGAATGCAATCTTGTAGCTGTCAGGTTGATATGAGATTTTATCGATAACAGATATTGGACCGGTAGATTCGAGTATACAAGCCAGATCCCTTTGATCTATGGTGGCAACTTTCCCGTCTGAGAACTCTGAGATTGAGTGAGTCTTTTTCTGATTGAGTTCGAATTCTGTCACATCTTCGTATGCTTGTGGATCAGTAAAGCTCCAAGCCTTCACGCCATGTGTGATGATATCCAAGGACGACTGAGAACCATTCTCGCCACGGCTGTATTCGACTGTTATTGTTGCTGGAAGAACCACGGAATCTTCGATGGCATTGATCTTGATTCCACCTTTCTGTATCGGTCGGCCCCAACTCAAGATCGTGAATGTGTCGGGTCTATTCACTTGACACTCGGCCAATTGACGCTCGACAAAGTGCTTAATACGTCCCTCGGTGAGTATCTGATCCCAATAGTGGCCTTTACCCGATACTTGCTCCAATTCGATTGAATCATCCAAGCTTGCGAGTAACTGACTGTGGTAGATCGGAACATTGTCATCATCCACACCATGCTTAACAAAGCATTTGACACCTTTAAACATGGCAAGATTTTTGATGATATCGTATTCAGGTCGATCCGCCACATGCAGGGCATTCGAGGTCCACATAGAATATGGCACATATCTTGCGATTGAAGTATAGCCTGCTGCGAACGCAGCTCCAATGAGACGATCGGAATTTCGAACGATAAATTGCATTGCTCCTTGGGCGCCGTTCTACAGCCATTAGTAAAGACCCAGGGCGTCAGTTCTCGCTTACACTATGTCCCATGATCAGTATCCTGTCAAGGCTGACACCAGGTCCTTGCCACTTGTGCCGCTCTATCCATTCAGGAATTGCATTGAGAGCACATGTAATAGATTGAGCCGATCTAGAATGCCAGTCATCGCCCCATTTGCCGCAATCCGGTTGTAAGATCCATGCTTCCTCGTAACACTTTGCAAAAGCATTCTTCCACGAAAGGTCATCTATTTCTACTCCAGCACCATGCAGGGCCAGCAAAATCGGTCTGTGACGCCCCAATTTTGAGTTACTCTTGCCACACTTTGGAGGTCTCAGAACAGCTCTGCCTACAGTTCCATCTGTGTTTAGGTATGTGATGATATGAGGTTGCGAGATAGATATTCTGCTGGATCGAGGCGCTGAGCATGGGACCGGGATCTTTAAAGAGCTTCCTTGACTGCTGAGATCTACCTCGCTCCAGAGACTCTCCAAAAGTGTAGAATCAGTGATACGCGGCACTGGTATCGATATCAACCTCGTCTGATACGGTCGAAGTCTCATACTTTTTCCAAATCCAGGGTCGGTTTGATAGATGTCAATCGCGTGAATGATCTTCGTGGCATCTGAAATATTGGACAAAGATATGTCGCCATGGCGAGTGGAGTAAGAAACCTCTCCTTTTGTAGTCTGAACTATATCTGGAAGTCTCGCGCAGCTCCGCAGTGGCTGCTTGATCACGTCAGACTCGGTATACACTTTGGCTTCCACGACGAGCATCGCCACAGGGTCTGGCTTGTAGCCAAAGATCCTGATCTCGTTGATGACTCTGATGTATAAGGAGTGTCTTCCTGCAGTAAAGGGGAGGATCAGTGGTACACCGAGACCATAGATGTCTCCTTCGTAACGCTCCCCATCTAGTATGTATTCCGGGCTATTGCGCACATTTAATGATAGAACACAGTGTTCCTCTACTTCCAGAGAGCCACAAACCCAGGCATCGAACTGCGTCGCTGCCCAGCCGAAAGTCTTCTCGAGATCTTTCCAGTTGACGTCAGAGTAGCTCAGCTGAAGCTCAATCTTGGTAGAAGTCTCATCAATTTCCAGAAGATCCATCTCTACAGATTTCCATTTGGCCTGAGGCGTCAAGGCAGATGGAAAGCCGTGCTCAGAGACCACCAGGTTCGCTATCTCCACAGAATCATGCCACGGATCTTCCCTTGTCCCGATCGAGAAAGGACCCAGAGCGTCCCAGGTTGAGTGAAAGTGAATCATGATATTGCGCCTGCCGAGTGGATGTACACAGTCGATGAGCGCGACAGAGCGAAGAGACGCGCAGCGCAGCTATATGTTCAGGGAGAGGGGGGACACTATATGAGTGGGGCCAGTGGAGCTGAGCACGATCAGGTGTGGATCACATTTGACAACCGGCGCCACCTGTAATCTTACAACGGCCCAATACGGTAGAGCAAGTCTGCATGCCAAACCATTCACCAGAACTAATTAGTATGTTGCGGATATGAGCTTCAGCACCGTCTTTGAGCAATGTTGAGAGCCCGAAGTTTGCTGAACAAGCCCGAGTCTTGCTTCGAGCTTTTATCGCAAGTCCATACACAATATGCGGCACCCATTTTGGATCTTCCGATACACGACTTGATACGGAACACACGCTTATCATATGATCAGTCGTTGGAGCTTCATGGTTTGAGTGGGTCCGGCAAGACCCATCTACTTTATCTTCTGACTATTGAGGCGGTCCTGGCCGGTCGTGCAGTCATCGTCTTTGATACTGACCTGAAATGGGACAACTCCCGCCTTCTTCACCTGATCACTGCCCGTCTCACCGATGGAGAAGGTGTCGGAATCTTCGGAGCCGTTGATTACTCCCATTTGCTGGATCTCGTCTACATCTTCCAGCCCCAGTCTGCGGCGTCCTTCCGTGCGGATGCAGAAAGCATAGTTCAGCTGTGTCTTCATGAGTTACACGACAAGGCTGTAAGGTATGTACTGGTGGATTCCTTATCGTCGTTCCATTGGCAGGCCCTGGCCACGCAGGAGATATCAAATGTGGATATTTACCTCGCGCTACAGAAAGCGGCGGAACAAATATCGGCCTTGTTGGTATACACGACGTGGGATATTGGGTTCAACTACATAAATATGCCACGTTCGACCCGCCTCTTGGTCGATAGAAAATACGTCCTGCAATTCACACAGGGATTAGAGCAGGCCGTGGAGACGCGAGACGCGAGGATGGAAGTGCTGAAGCGAGGAATCTTCTATCTGAGTAGCGAGAACAGAGAGCATCGCGTAGCATTTTACGTCAAGCACAATAGTTGTGGCGCGTTACACGACTGAGGGCATGTCGATCGGACTGTTTAGATATATCGATGCTCATTACTTATGGATATTCGGCGCCCTTCTACGTCACTACGATGAAGACCGCCCAACTCATGTCGGCGCTGTGACGGCGTGCTTCATCCGAGATCTAGTCATCACTAGTCTCCTACATGTCGCTGCCTGGCACATAACCTCTCAGCTGTTGCGAACGTCAGCGCATCGCAATTGCATCAGTGGGAGCTTGTCCGAAATTCTGTGTGGTGTTTTGGGTGACAGTATAATCTTCGGTGCCGGTCGGTGAGGCAGGGAATCTTGGTTCATACACATTTTCCCCACTGTGCAGACTGGGAAAGAATTGGTAGAAGGCAATGAAGCTTGTAATGATGCCAATAGACGTACCAAACAGCACATCAAACGGGTGATGTCGATTGTCCATAATTCTCGTGATTGCAATCAAGCTGGCCACAAGAACGGGGAGCATTACGACTATCCATTTCCATGTATCGCCGCGATTGTTGAAGAGATGCAGCCTAGAGACGAAGAACAGAGTCAAGTATGCCAGACCTGAGAAAGCCATCGAAGAATGGCCGCTGGGAAAAGATCGAAAGCCGTCCTGTAAAAGGGAGCTATTTGTCTGCGTACAGACAGCGCTCGTAGTCAAGCCATAAGAAGCCGCATCTGTAGCACCCGCCTCAGGAATACAACGAGAGAGAAGATCCGGTCGAGGTCTTCCGACTGTGACCTTGAAGAGATTGGTAATCACTTGCGATAAAGAGATCGACAGTGCAAGGCCAAGGAGACTAGAGTTCAAGCGCCAGCACTTTGCGGCCGTAGACGACTTGGTGCGATGTAGCCAGGTCTCAAGAAGAAAGACCCAGGCAATAATGGCTACTGTAGGAAAAATCACCGAGAGGATTACCAGGGCGTAGTTCGGTATGGTCGAAGGTCCAGTGTAGTTATACTGAATAGAAATGTCTGTTAGAGAAAATCGCTGTCTGTGTCCGTCGATCTTGCCAAGTCTTTGGAAGACAAAAACAGCGACAATTATCAAGGACCAGTCGATGACATATGAGACAAGACGCAATACTTGACGTCTCTGCATAGCTTTCTGTCACTGTCACGAGGTACGGACAGAGCACTAAAGTCTTGAGAAACAATTGGGCACGAAAGTCGACCGACAAGCCCGAAACACCTAGAATCAAATCCACGTTGCAACCGCACGCATTGTGTGAGTCCTAAAGGTATGTGTCACGGTGGGAGCTTGTGTGAGGACAATGCTTGCCCGACTAACTGCTGGAGGCGGATTCGATTAGCCGAACATTTGGAGAGATCGACGTTGTGGTGTGCCACAGACAACAAAACAAGGCGGGGGCTGATCAAGCTATCGTACTTCTGGGAGCTGCTTATGGGTGGGTTCTGGCTTCGATTGTAGCGCTAGAAGCTACAGAGCCGTCTAAGATAGTCTGCTCAATTAGTCGATTCGCACAGTCAGCCTCACTGCGTGATCTTGGAAGATAGCCTCTGCACAGAGCGCAGAGTCTAGATGGCTGTGCCTGCTCAATCATACATCAATCCGGCAGGAAACACTACGCATGAAGCTCTCGAATGCCTGCGGCGGGATCTGATAGCTGGAGATGCTTCATGTGAGGAATCGCGTCGTGCTGAAGTGTGGCAGGCTCTTTTACTTCATCAGTCCACCGAGCCGTACCACCGAGAGGTCGTCGAAGAAGCCCGCAGGCATGCAGAGTCCCTTCGTGATCGGCACTTACGCAACAAGCCGGATGAGGCTTTTGATCCTCTAAGCGAAACCGAGTCATGGCAATCTTACTACAAGGACCAAGGTCTTCGTAATGAAATAGAACAAGATTGTCAGAGGATATTCCCTGAGGAAGAATGGTTTCAGGGCTCTCAACAGCAGACGTTCATTCGTGAATGCCTCTTTATCTGGTCCAAGGACAATCCTGGCATATCTTACAGACAAGGAATGCACGAATTGGCAGGCATCGTTACCTGGGTAATTCTTCATGATTCTGCTTTCTGCGACACACACGGTCTAGCGGATATCTATGCTCTCTTTTCTACAGTCATGCAGCATGCTAAGCACTTCTACACTTCCGCTTCCTCTGATACGCCAGATATAATTCTACTGTCAAGAAGGATCCAACACGAGATTCTTCCTGTCGTTGATCATGATCTAGCAGAGAAATTATCCCATCTTGGCATAGAGCCTCAATTGTACTGTATGAAGTGGCTGAGGCTGCTATTCTCGCGCGAATTCTCTTTTCAAGGCACTCTCGTTCTTTGGGATGCACTATTTGCTGCAGATCCTAGTCTGAGTCTTGTAGATTACCTCTGTTGTGCTTTCCTGATACGAATCAGACAACAAATTATAGAGGGTGATTACAATGTAGCTCTGACAACACTGCTACGATATCCGGGCACAGATATCTCGTCAAACCTCTATGTACAGGACGCAGTATACCTACGGGATCATGCTACTCCTCGAGGTGGTACTGAGGTCATCGAAAACCATAGAGTCGGACCTCCGGTGAACGCCAAGTCTCAAGAGATGCTCTCGAGAGGTCAGCCCTCGAATCACTATTCCATTACTACACTTCTCGAGCAAACGGATAGGCTGGGCATCAATCACTATGTCCGGGGCGCTGTGGAGGAAGTTCGTCGGAATGTGACACCGATCATTACAGAGACACGGCAAGCTCTCCATAGAACGAGTTCGAGAGAATCGAGCTATGTAAGTACTCCTAGCAGCACTTCAAGATCAGCGACAGCGGAAAGAGATAGAGAGCTTGCATCCATCCTGACCACGACGATTTCGCAGCTGAAGAATGGTCGTAACTTACTCGACAATATAGCGCGATTAGAAGATGTCAAACTCGTGCTACAGGGTCGGAAGACCATTTCCGACATTCCCGTGCAATCTTCTACGGAAGCTGAGACTAATCAGTCTCGGCCATCCACTGCACCTAGTTTGCACCCGGTGACTTCCTCACCGCGTCTGACTGCATCTCCCATAAAGATACCCGCGATACGGAGCAGAGCTCGATCGCCAATCAGGGTGGCAGTAGAAACAGATGGGAACTCGCCTCGCAGACAGGGTAGAGATGAGGTGGTAACGTCGCTTTCTCCAAAGAAGTCGTCTTTAAAAAAGGCGGCTGATTATTCCTTCTTGTTCGATAACGACAAATCTGCATTATCGACATTCAATCAGACTCGAAATGTATAGAGACCCCATAATATATATCTATAAGATTCCAGGGACGAGTATCCACCGCGTGCCCCAGTCCTTGAATTTTTGTCTGCCCCACGAGTCAGTCTGTAGAGCGCTGGTGCCCAGGATACTCACTGTCCAAAGTGTGACGAGCCAGAGTGTGGGATCGTGTCGGTCGAGAAGAGCGATGCAGAGGTAGAGAAAGATCTCGGCCGTGTAATGGGGAGCTATGACGTACCGAAAGAATCCACCCCTTGGATTACGGTATTCTCCAGGTCGGCAGGAAGCACGTATATTTGCTAGCTGTCTATGCACAAGATGCTGACACACTTGTGCCACAAAGACCCCTCCTACACAGAGCCACAGCCAGGGCGGTTCTGCCGACACCGGCTCGCTCGTACACGAGAGATTGTGCGAGACCATGGCCAGGTTGACAAAGATATAGAAGGAGATGCCCACGAGGTAGTGGCCTATCCACATTTTGGACCCGGACGGTCTTTCCACATAGTGGCATTCATACAGTCGCCGCACAGAATGGGAGAGTAACAGCAAGACGTTGCGCTCGCTACCGCGAGATAGGTATGTGGTGGCACTCAAGATGAGGAGGCCTAGGAATGTGGAGAGTATGTAGAAATGTCTGAACCAAGCTCTCGGGACGTGCCAGGCAGACACGACAGAGACCAGTTCGGACGATGTTGACCGGTCCTTGACTAGCAGTCCGGCAGTCTTTCCGTAGACCAAAAGAGGCCCCAGAGGCCGTGACCAGAGCTGGGCCAAGAGGACCGCTGCACTCGCAGATAAGAAGTATGCCTGAACAGCCAGATTCAATATACCAGACATTCCAATCTGATCTCTCATAGCATCGTGATTAGATCTCGTGGCACAAGGGTAAAGACATACAAGCCCGTACCTGCTACCCGAGTCATATCTATGTATGTGTAACTATATATTTTGGTAAAAGTGCCACACACGCGGGACTTTGCCGAGCAAAAATAACTTGCAACCAAACCTCCAACTCGTTTCAACCATCGTTCATCAACACACTCTATTACTAACACATTTCTTCTCAAATTCGACGGCTGATGCTCTCGTCTGTGTGAGCTGCAAGGACTTTCGAGATTCGCCGGATCGTATTCTTGGTCGGTTCTTTGCTGTGGATGGCAGGCTCGTGCGAACCTATCTATTCTTAATTTCGCTCACCACCTCTAATCTCCTCGGCGCATTAACGCACGCATTACCAAAAGCAGAGGGAAATCCGCCATGGCCTCGCCGCTCGATCTTAATTCTACGACTTCCTTGACCGGTTCTTCCACCCTTACAACTTTCGATAACGCGACGTCGCAGTACACGTCAACCACAACGACGATTGCACACGCCCATTCAGGCCTATCACACACACAAAAGGCCATCCTCGGAGGCGTACTAGGCGGTATCGGAGGTTTGGGACTTATTTGCGTCCTTATACTTTTCTATCTATCAAAGAGGAGACAGAAGAGGCAGCGTCAGCCGGTACAGGCAACACCACAAAGGATGACTACGACGCGCACACCCGTTGCAAAGTTCATGACTTCACTGTGCAGCTCTTCGAAGCGCTCTGGAGGGACGTCTGTCCGAAGGACGCCGAAGCGAGTCGAAGAAGAGTCTCCGACGGCCGAGCGCAGCTTTAAAGTCTTGTCTGGTCGAAAACAGACTGCCTCTACTTATTCTTCTTCTTCTCCCCACGCAGGTTCGAATGCTCGAAGGTCCATCGACAGCCGTCATTCATCTTTGCAATCGGCCAATACGACACCGTCCCGTGTCACAGGGTATAGCGGATCGCCATCCATGCATCGCACGCGACCGCTGCCTGATGTCGTCGGTCGCTCTCAGGATGCCGGAAGTACCACGAGTCACATGAGTCGCTTCATCGAACGCATCGATGATGTCTGAACATGGTATAATCGAGCATAGTATATAGTATACAGTATATAGTGGATCAAAAAAAATGTGGCTAGTACAAGAAAAGCGGATATTGATTGGCTCCCTTTTTTCCCCACTCACCGAAATAAGCGCGACCGTTGAGTCTTGATAATTGCTATCCTCGAGTAAGAACAAGACTCGGAAGGGCAGTGGGTACTGAAGATGGGTGCGTCTCAATCGACGGAGACTGATTTGATTCGGTCGATATCGCCGGTACACAAACAAAAAGTGGATCCACTGTTACGAGCAAACCATAAACACATGATATTATTGGATACGGCACCTGCTGGTGGTGTTTTAACGCCTTCGTGTATCAGTCAGATATTGACTGCAGCGACATTGTTAAAGGTGGTTCCCGTGACTTGCTTATTCGACATTTGGGATCTGATTGCTCGCGATACGCGCGACGTAGGAGACGCCGAGCAAGAAATCGTGGAATCCGATTTCTTGGATCCGACGACTCTGGGTGACGCAGCTTCCGCGTCTCGGTACGTCGATTTCTTTGATGACGAGATTGTGAGACACAAGTACTACTTTGACCGATGTGTGAGCGAGTACCTCCGTGTCCCACAAGTCGTCGATGGGTTACTCGCGAACCAAGGCTGGGCCGTGCGCCAATTATCCTGCGCCCTCGTCATGCAGAGTAAAGAAATGTGTGCAGAGGCACTAGGTGGTGCCCTAGCATTCTACGCACCCCTCAAAGTACCCTCCTCCACTAAATCAATATCGAGTCAAACAAGTCTCGTCGAGGAGAGACAAAAATGGATCGATGCGGGGTTACGTACGGCGAACGTTACGCAACTTGTATTGCTTGAATTACTCGTCCTAGATGCACTTTCCACTCTATACAACATCATGCCCACACAAGCCTTCACTAAATTATGGACGTACCAGACGAATCGCCTAGCTACAACATGTCACGTCAATATAGATACCTTGGACATAGATCGTTGCGACGAAGATACTGTGAACGACGACGACGACGACAATCAAGAAGTAGTGTGGGCGGCGCTGGTCAGTCATGTAGCACTAACGACCCCGCACGACCTGCCGTACTTGCGACTATTGCATGATTATCCTCGACACGGTCTGCGCATCGCTCGACAATCATATACCTGAATGTCAATCACAGAAACCAAAGAAAACTCGCAAGACACACAAATTTGACAAACAAAAACTCGAACAATGGCAGAACGATGATGAAATTGACTATGCAAGAACCGTCGCGAAATGATGAAGATGCTTGTAGTGTGTCATTTCATAATAATGCATAAGAAATCAAGTTGGAAATTCTAGACATCTAAGCTTAGTTTACTTCTTGACTCCGGCCTTCTGGGCGGCCTTGGTGACCTTTCCAGCGGCGGCGGCAGCCTTGTCAACAGACTTGATGACACCGACGGCAACGGTTTGTCGCATGTCTCGGACGGCGAATCGACCAAGAGGTGGGTAGTCAGTGAAGGCCTCAACACACATTGGCTTGGAAGGAATCATCTTGACGATGCAAGCATCACCAGACTTGACGAACTTTGGTGCGTCTTCAATCTTCTTTCCTGATCGTCGGTCAATCTTCTCGATGAGCTCGCTGAACTTGCAGGCAATGTGGGCGGTGTGGCAGTCGAGAACGGGAGCGTATCCGGCTCCGATCTGTCCTGGGTGGTTGAGGACGATGACCTGGGCGTTGAACGAGGCGGCACCCTTTGGTGGGTCGTTCTTGGTGTCACCACAGACGTTTCCTCGTCGGATCTCCTTGACGGAGACGTTCTTCACGTTGAATCCGACGTTGTCACCTGGGAGACCCTCAGTAAGGGTCTCGTGGTGCATCTCGACGGACTTGACCTCAGTGGTAACGTTGGCTGGGGCAAAGGTGACGACCATACCGGCCTTGATGACTCCGGTCTCAACTCGACCGACTGGCACTGTTCCGATACCTCCGATCTTGTAAACATCCTGGAGAGGAAGTCGGAGAGGCTTGTCGGAAGGTCGGACAGGGGTCTCGATGGCATCAATGGCATCGAGGAGGGTGAATCCCTTGGAAGCACCGGCCTTGGTCTCCTTGGCCCAACCCTTGAACCAAGCCATGTTGGTGGACTTCTCAATCATGTTGTCTCCGTGCCATCCTGAGATTGGGACGAAGCAGACAGTCTTTGGGTTGTAACCGACCTTCTTGACGAAGTTGGAGGTCTCCTTGATGATTTCCTCGAATCGAGCCTCAGAGTACTTGCAGGTGTCCATCTTGTTGACGGCAACGATGAGCTGCTTAACTCCGAGGGTGTAGGCGAGAAGAGCGTGCTCTCGGGTCTGACCGTCCTTGGAGATACCAGCCTCGAACTCACCAACACCTCCGGCAATGATGAGGATAGCGCAATCGGCCTGGGAGGTTCCTGTGATCATGTTCTTGATGAAATCTCGGTGACCTGGGGCATCGATGACGGTAACGTAGTACTTTGGTGTCTCGAACTTCCACAGAGCAATGTCGATGGTGATACCACGCTCTCGCTCGGCCTTGAGTTTGTCAAGAACCCAGGCGTACTTGAATGAACCCTTTCCCTAAATGTTTGTCAGAAAAAAATTTCTTCCGACTTCCGATGAGGAGAAAAAAGACTTACGAGCTCAGCGGCCTCCTTCTCGAACTTCTCGATGGTTCGCTTGTCGATACCACCACATTTGTAGATCAAGTGACCGGTGGTGGTGGACTTTCCAGAATCGACGTGTCCAATGACAACGACGTTAATGTGACTCTTCTCTTTACCCATTTTTATTGCTTCGACGTCTTGAGCAGGTTAGCGACTCGCAGCGGTAGACAGGATGCCAGAGGCCGGGATTACACACGATTCTTCGCTCGAAGTCTTGACTTTTTGTGGTGAGGAAAGAGTTTGTTGAGCGAGCAAAAATTTCAGATGTACACGCACCGGCACGAGTCACTGATCACTTGCGAAAGCTCTGGAACTCAAACGAATCGCCACTTTAGGCAGGCGGCCCGCCTCCCGTCCCGCAGCTGGATGAGATCCGGCGCCGCCCCGCTGGCAGAGAGTGAAAACCAGGGCGAAATGGAGGGTAAATTGGGAAAAAAAGAAAAATTTTCTGCCCGCGTAATCTGCTTGTCAGACGGCGAAAACTTTAGCTCGAGATCTTCAGCCACACGCAGGGCACCGCTCTTTCCTCTCTAAATCACATGCTGATCCTCGCACCCGGACACCCGTACACAACCTGGCCTGTTTCAAGGCGGTGCTGTGCTCAGACCAGGCCGAGGCTCTAGAAACTTCTCAGTCAGGCGTGGCTTTCTGTGCATGTCATATAATCTGCCTGGCTATATATGCCTACATGTCCTTGTTCATAAATTAGAAACTATGGTCCGAGATTAAAAGCCACCCACGAATCCCACGGAACTTTTCGAGGTCCTGCACTCGCACTGACAGTTCGGTGCAGGGCACTGCTTGTGTGAGGCGAACCACTGGTCCGCGTGGGACCGGTGGAGCGAGTGGTTGCAGTTCAGGCAGAAGTTCAAGAGACTTTCGCCACCGACCGGCAGAAGGCAGAGTATGCATCTGGGCAGTGGCTTCCTGCAGTTGGCGCAGATCGTGGTCTTCCTGCAAGCTGTGCTCGAGTAGCCGTTTCCCGTGTGGCTCACCTCGCCTCTCGCCTTGGTCTCGCTGGCACGGGACGAAGAGCTCACGATCGTGTTGCAGTGGTTGCATCGAATCGAAACCTGTCGAGGCGGTGGTTTCAATTTCCGCCCGTGCTGTGCGATTTTGGTTCGCGCGAGACTGAAACGACAGCGTGCGACATGTAGTCCCCAGACTCGTAGTAAATTCTCGTATTCCGAGATCCAATGCATTATGCGAGGATCGTTGCTGAGACTCGCTTTGAACGATCCAACTAATGCAGCTGTCTGAACGTCGCCGGTCCGATCTACGTAGGTCTGTAGAAGATCCAGTGAGTCGTTGTTGATGCCAGTCAATAGTAAGCCTTCAAGATTGCCCTCGGCGACTTCTGTTCGACAGAGGTCGTGTAAGATGGCCGAGACCTCTTCCTCCCGGATGTATCGAACGCAAAGGGCGATACGCTCTCTCAGTGTCAGACCTTGCTCGTCTATTACATCTCGCCAGTCATGAGCTTGTAAGAAGGCAAATATAGCTCTCATATAAGGAGAGTCGAGGTCTACTCCTCTTTCATCACACGACCTCTTCCATGCTCTACTTGCTTCGTCGTCGCCAGTAGATCTGATAAATTCAAGCACAGCTCTCTCCATCTGCACCCCGCTTGCCTCAAGGATCGCTATTGCTTGATCGAGATCTTGATTTTGAGACAGTGCATAGAAAGCAGCTTTGTCATATCTGCCTTCTTCTTGTAGCCCAATTTGAAATGTCTCAAACTCAGCAGTAGTCAAGCACCATCCCATGGCAGTCAATGCCAGTTGACGCAGTGGTGCTTCCGATGTACTCTTGGGAAAAATATCGATCGGAAAGTTCTCATTGATGCTGCGTACTGCACTGTAGAACTGCTCCGAATGGGGTGGCAGGCTCTGTCTCGGGTTTCCGCCAATACCTTTCCAAGTGTTAAGACAACCTTCAAATGCAAAATCAAAGCCTTCAGCTTGGAGTTTGCCCTCTCGAGACGCATTCGTAGACCACGAAAGCCATCTCCAGACAGTCTTCAGAGAAAGCTGCTCATCGGACAACATGTCGAAGGTCCTCTCTGCATCCATGCCATAGCCCCGTACAGCTCTTCTGAACATGGTACAGGAGATATCTGTGTAAGTGCTAGCGGCCAGTTCTCCAGACCCCTGAGTGTCTTCTGCCTCCTCCATGGCTACGAGGGGTGCTTCAGCGAGCCTCGGCTCTGTCAACTGGGAAGAGAGTAATGGGGTAGATGGAGTCTCTCGAGGATCCTCGTCTAGGCTCGTACAATCTGATTCCGGATTCTCGTCCTCCCTTGAAGCATCATCTTCGTCCACATTCTTGTGATTTGCTGGTTCTTCTTGAGTCAAATCTTCTTTCATTATATCTCGTAAAGGAGACCGATCAAAGGCCAGCTTGTCGTCGTCCAGAAGAATGTAGTCGCCAGCATTGTTGTAACCGCCGTGCGGCGCCACAAGGCGTAGTGATCGTAGAGACACGCTCTTGTTATATCTCGGAAGCACTACAATATTGCATGAGCTTGCGAATGAATTGGGCAGTCTGGCAAAGTCAAATGCCACGACAGTGTCGTCGATCTCTGTCAATCGTCAGTCCATGAAGAAGTCGCACACTTTTCGACTTACTTGTGCGGTGCTTAAACACTCGATATTCCTCCTGATCAGACTTAGGAGAATGAAGCTGCCAAATATCCAGATTGCCATTATCACTCATACTTGCCAAGTGTCCTCTTCTGTCAGGCGCAAATCTGAGGGTATGCACTCGCGATTCGTTAGAGCCAGTGCTTGTTTTCAAGGACATTGTGGGGGCAGCTAACATTCTTCTGTCCCAAATCAGAACATTATCGTCAAAAGTCGATGCGAAGCAATTTGTATCATTCGCATCTACGCTGATCTGATATACAGCTTTTGTAGGGATTGAAAGCGCTGCAGAGACTTCTCTCGGATCCATACGAATGTCGATTAATCGAAGCCAACGATAGTTCAGACCGGCTATGATACTGTACGAATCATCAGGCACCCATGCCAGGGAAGACACCGCTTCTGAGTTGGCAAAAAGGCTGAAAGGGCTTGACGCTTGAACGTCGTATATGGTCAGTGAAGCGTCGTTCCGAACTTTCCCAAGACCTATTGCGAGCAGATTAGCAGAGTTGAATTTGATACTGGAACAAGTTCGCTGGTGTCGAGCAGGGATCTGTATGTGTACCTGTCCATCGGACGCTCCGTATATGCTTACAGAGCCATCCTCATGCCCGAAACCAACAAGATCTGCCGTTACGCTGCTCCATTCGAGGCACTGAATAGGCGAGGAAGGCATTTCTAGCTTATGAACGAGCTTAGTTGTCCAACGCAACCTGTTGGGTAATTTCTCAGACGATCTCATCCGATATGTTGGAAATGAGATTTCATGAATAGAAGCAGCAGTGCCATGAGCTTGCACATATTGCGTCCCACTGGGCGCATACTGTAACATCGAGCGCTAAATATGGGTTTGGGACCACACAATCTGCGATAATCAAAGGATTCTTGATCTCTTCTGCAGCGAGAGTTGAAAGTGGGCGAAACGCTGTTTGCGTCAAGGCGAGAGTTCTCGAGTAACTCCAATGATCATCCAAAGGCAGTTATCTCGGACGCTGTCATCCACACTGATTGGACTTGTGGTGTACACAGGAACTTGCTGTTAACGAACGCTGATTCCCCGCAAACAATGGCGACCAAGTCGACGTGAAACTACTCTAGATAGTACTGTTCAGATATTACATATCTCGCATGATGTCTCAGCCAGGATAGAGGTATACTGTAGGGAGATCTGTGATTCAGCTACACATTCCGCGTTACGGACAACAGGCGCGGGCAAGAATGAATCGCCAAATTGGGTTGGGCTGCCGCCACATCTTGCCCGATCCATGATCGATTCCTGTCTATATAGCTAGCTAGAACTTGTGTGTAACTCTATTCTGCGTACTACGCGGACCCTGTGAGCCCATACGAGCTTTCGAGCAGCTCCAAGATTGTGCTTGAACAGATGTGAGCTACACCACTCGCCAGTCCCCTACTCCGCCGTTCCGTGATCTGGTGACCTCTTGTATGTAACCTCTTTTCCCTGGCACTTTCCTCGTTCCTTCTGGTACAGGATGAATGAACAGGCAATGATCGATGAGATGGGGCCAAGTGTTTCCCAGCGCCGGTTTGATTGCTACGTCAGCAAAGGCTGACTCCCGATTCGTTATGAGCACTCGATTGATGTCATCAGTGCTTAAAGCGCTCGGATGCCTTGCCGGATCCGTCTTGACCGTCGCATTGACGAGCATTACGCAGACTCCATGCGTACGACTCAACAGAGTGAGATTTCTAGACAGAGATACCATGAGATCATGTCCCGGGCTTTGACCTCGCTGCATCAGCAGGGCTAAGGGATTTGTGATGTTATCTATGAGCACGATGCCAATCCTTTCGTTGGCCGGCAGACCAGGCACAAATTTTGATGTGATCTCGTGTATCTCTTCGACGACACCGTATATGTCGAGACAACGAGAAATCTGTATGCGATCAAGCATAGTCTCATCTCCATCCCTGCTTTGAATCAGCCCCGCCATGACGGCCGGAGAAAACGTTCCATTAGTCTGCATGAATTAGTCGGATGTCAGCCAAGCTCGACGGAACACACATCAATCACCACCCCGAATCCTGGATACTCATGCAAGTAGCTTATGATCTCGTTGTAACAGAGGTACGATTTGCCCGATTGCACCGGCCCGGCAATCTCGTGCACGAGTCCTGTGTAGAATCTATCTATTCTCCGGGACTGGGAGATGAGCTTCGATGCCCGCACAGCATTCATGGCATGATTCTGGGTCCTGCAAAGACGACCTGGGACAAAAAGTACGAATGAATTTCTCTCTCGAATTTCGCCACCCCAGTCTCTGTGAGTGCTTCTGCCTGGAAGAGTCTGGAGATCTCTGTGGCTGACCTGGCGCTTAAGACAGAAACTCCCAAGACTCAGCACTGTACGCTGGCTCCATGACTTAGACACATCTACGGTCGGGAGCGGTGGATTGTGCTTGCTATGAACGCCATAGGTGGCGAAGAGAGTTCCTTTGTCCCTGCGATCCTTGCCGATGTCGTTATCTCTGAAGGGTTCTGGCGCCCGATTCAGGAGACTACTTTGAGATCAACATTGCCAGCCATCATCGCACAGTCGCGAAGCTCTGGTCGATGGCAGAGTCTTCGATGGAAGCCGGGTCATAAGATTGTGCCTCATGAGTTCTGGGACTCGGACATCTACAAAATCGTAGAAGCAGCTTGCTACCTCCTGATTCATCACACGGACGAAACATTGCGTAACAATGTAGATGAGGCTGTCGAAAACATCAAGATGGCTCAGCACAGTAATGGATATATCAATTTCTCACTTCATCGTTGCCAATTATGATGAAAGGTTTACCAATACTCGTGATAAGCATGAGCTCTATTGTTTGGGACACTTACTTGAGGCAACAGTCGCTTATAGCATGCTCTATGAATCGTCTCAGAAGCTTCTGGACATTACAATGAGATACGTCGGTTATGTTGATGCTGTTTCGGGCTAGAGACAGACAAGAAGTCGAGTTATCCGGGGCATGAGGAAGTGGAGCTCGGTCTATTGCGTCTATTCGAGATGACAAAGGCACCTATTCTTCTAAAGCTCGCAAAGTACTTTATCGAAATACGAGGACAGAGAAATGCCCAGGGTGAGATGTATTGGGACCAGGAATGTCGTGATCGCGGACTTGATCCATACGTCGATATGTTTCCGACGCAGAAATTTCCAAGAGATTATACTTATTGGCAGGCTCACAAGCCGGTCGTCGAACAAGCGGACATTGTTGGACACTGCGTCAGGGCTGTGTATCTGGGCAGCAGCAACACAGCTTCTGCAATATAACAAGAATGAAAACATGCATAAAGCGATGAGCCGATTGTTCCAGAGTTGCACAGAAAGAAAAATGTATATAACAGGTGGCATCGGAAGTGATCCCCTCACTGAGGGGCTTGGTGACAACTACGTGCTCCCTGATGGTCCGAATGAATGCTATGGAGAAACTTGTGCCTCTGTTGGACTGTTCACCTGGGCCGCTAGATTCGGTCAAATCAAGCATGCAGCGCACTACGGCGCAATTATGGAACGATGTCTCTAAAATGCCATCTTGGGAAGTGTCTCTATCGATGGCACCGCTTTCTTCTATGAGAACGTTCTGAGGATCAAGACTAATCAAGTCAGCCCAGAATTGGAACGACAAAAATGGTTCTCTTGTGCGTGCTGCCCACCTAACGTTGCTGGACTATTTGGATCTCTCGGAATGTACTGTTTCTCATACAACACCGCTGAAAACACAGTCAAGATTGACTTGCATATGTCATCGATCTACAGAACGCCGATCGATAACATCGTCCGCGTCATTTCAGATATTCCAAATTCAGGACGAGTTCATTTGTCTGCATCTGCTGCTGTCAAGTTTGCAGTCAGAATACCAGAATGAAGTTTGAGCATATCTCTTACAATGTCGGCTGAATCTGAAAAAGAAAGATCAACCAGTATACCTGATCATGTAGAGAAGAGTAATGGCTATCTCACGTTCAATTGGCCAGAAAATTTTCATGGTCATTTAGACGTTGATTTCCATCTGCGTCCTACTATCATTAGGAAACCAGAAGCTGAACGTCATTTGGGTCGGGACGAAGTTTGCGTGCAGCGTGGACCTATCGTCTATTGTGCGGAAAGTATCGACAATCCAGACCTCGATATCGACCAGGTCGAAATCATCCAAGGTACAGCGACGGATGGTACAGTGATTGACATACAGAGCAAACAAATGACCACTGTCCTTGTTACCGTCGCCATGAGGTCGCGCACACAGCGTGCAGATGAAGCCAGTCCTGCAACAAGTGAATTGACAATGATCATGGTGCCGTATTGGGCGAGAATGAATCGCATCGGATCAGGTGCTTTCAGAGTCTGATACTCCCGAAGCGTCCGGGATGCAACAGGGTCAGACACAAATACAAATTCTGAGCTGAACCTCCGTGTAAAAATACAGATGTAAAGCAGGTTGGAAGCGGTGTAGATAGCAGGCTAGCTATGGCGAAATGCGGAAAGCAAAGATAATCAGATGTGCTTGCGATGTAATGCAGAAATTTCTTAGAATCAGTACCTTACAAACCTCAAAACTCTTACATGCCTTACGCTAATTTGCATTTCAAACTTGACAACACCTACACCTTTACAACTTGACAAAGTTTACGAAACACCAATTAACTCAAATCATTAATGATGCTTCTTTTGTGCTTCGACTAAAGCATTGATGCTTTGAAGCATAGCCATCATGATATCATTTTGCTTCTCGATCGCCTGCACCATATCACGACCCAATTGACTGATTGAAGCGGACAAATCCTCTGAATTGGATCCGTTCTCATACTGCTCTGTAGTCGATAACGTATTCGGGAGGACAGTATTTGTCTTTGCATTCGATTCGATGACGTGGTTTGCCATTCGACTCAACTCTTGCTTTGAGCGTTTATGATTATGCGTCTCTGCTGTAGCTGTCTCACTATTTTGCAGTGATGATCTCTTTTTCATAATGTCAGGCGAGGTTGGTGGATTCGCTGCATTGACGGCCACCTGTAGCGGCGAGGCAGCTTTTATGGGTGACCTGACTCGCTCACGTATACTTGTAATTGGTGGCTGCGGAGGAAGAGGCGAGCCACGAACACTCGAATCGATATGTGTCAAATTGCAATTTGATCTGAATTCGGTGAGAAATTGTGTTCCTGGAATGCCTGACTCCATAGTTTGTTTTGTAGAAGAAATGATTTTTGGCGGTGTCGACGTCGCGACCGTGACAGCGATTTCCTGGGGTCTGCCATTTGCCACTAAAGCAGGCGTCGTCGATGAAGTCTTAGATGACAAGGCGGTCTCGGTATCGCTACCATCATGCTGATTCGATTTTCGCGGAGACTCAATAGATCGCGAGGGCAAAGGTGAATTCCTGGGAGTTGAATCTGTGGAAACCGACTCGGATCGCAGTCGTTCTCGCACTACAGACCGCTTTCTCTTCCTCGTATCAACTTTAGCACGCTCCTTTTGTGCACTTTTGTGTAAGAGACGAGCTTCAGGTGAATTCTCTCCAATTCTAAGATGAGCGACCTCCGCAGGCGTCATTTTTTCGTTATTTGTGGCGAGAGAACTGGCGCCAGCATCGAGAAGAGCAATGATGACGTCCCTATTTTGTGGAGAGTGGCAAGCCTCGTGTAGAGAAGTGTTGCCGATCTTGTTCTTGAGCGTCACTTTGGCTCCATGTTGTAGTAACAGGCCGCATATATGAGCATTTTTCGTACGAGCCGCTGAATGCAGCGGTGTATCGCCATAATTATCCTGATAATCACAATCCTGAATTTCCAGATATTGCTCTACAAGGTCATCATCTTGCTCAATAACATACTGATGCAGCTGATCTCTTCCATTCAAATCTACCTTACGGGCCCCCCTCGAATCGATGTTTAGCTGACTCGAGCGAGGTCGCATTCGTTCACTCAGACGTTGCGGAGATGAGGCGGAATCGTTTCTCTTAGTATCCATGTCGACGGAGATCACGTCTGTGATGCGCATTCGATTCTGCCCGGGGCTCTCGAAATTCGAGCTATATTGACGAAGGAGATCCTTCACTGGACCTTCTTCTGCTTCCGATAATGCTGACATGCCTTTCGAATTCTGTGTGGTAGGATTTGCACCAGCTTCCAAGAGAAGCTTACAAACATCCAGATAGTCGCTCTGTGCGGCGTCCAACAACGGATAGTCACCTTCACAATCTCGAGCTCCGATTGAGACGCCCTTGCCAATGAGATAGTGTACCACCTCAGCATGACCAGAATGGCAAGCTTCGTGTAGAGGAGTCACTCCAGCATTGTCCGTCAGGTCAAGGGATGCACCTCTGCCTATCAAGTCTACTACCTTGTCAAGATTGCCTCTAGAGCAGGCTTTGTGCAATGCCGTCCTGCCATGTGTCTTATCTCTGGCATTTATACCAGTCGCCTTGGAGACCCTCGGACGCTTCGCATCTACCTTGGGTTCCGGCGACTCGGGAAAATCTCGACCGAGTGTTTCGAGAACTTGCTCATCAAGTTCACTGAGCGCGCTTAGAGACTCGTCGTCGGTGTCCCGTGCGGCGGGAGCCGTTGACATGAGTGCTTCGAAATAGCTCAATTGCTCCCGGAGTAGTTCTCCAAGCCAATACTAGGCTCAATTGTGTTGAACTGACGAATTGCGATCTCCAATAGCGAAGGTATGAACTGAAGCCCAAGCTGTCTCTATGTTGCGGTCCAGAAGGGTGAACACGATGGGTCCAGTCGTTCACGTGATGTGCCTCATCTTACAATTGACTTTTTTGGGCGCATTTGCGGGTCCGATCGATGAAGAAGGTGCCACCCGTCTGGCTGCTCACGGAGCTCCTTGCAAACCTTAGATCAACAGGCGCCGCCCCGCGTTCTCCTGATCACCATCACAGATTCTAGACAAGGTTCTACATTGATATATCAATGTTCTTACGACTGGAGAATCCAGTGAAAGCAGTAGTTGGCTAGAAGAGAGGCAATGGACGGCATCACGAGCCGGTGCGCTTCGGTGCCTGCGCCAGAGAGGACTGATGACGAAGATTAAGACTGGCAAACATATCATGTACATGTTACATCCACGCGGGAAGACGAGCTCCGCTTGACGATGTCTATGGATCTTCTCTTTGGTTCGTGCTAGATACCACCGCGTCAACCATCAGGCGAGCCTCTCGCATTAGCTGTGCATTCTATCTGCAGTGGATCTGGACAGGACTTGTGTATCAATGTCTTCTCTGCAGCTCACTGTGCATGTCAAGAGGCAAGATCTCACCCTCGAGATATGCATTCTGCTGAACCTTCTGACTTGTCTCAGACCAAATTACAATACAACCGTTGGTCAATCTGTGCCGGTCAGAACGAACCACTTCAGAGTAGAACAGCTACCAAATCACAATGTCAAACAGTGGGCAGTCAACTTTACCTCTGAAAGGAACCCCCCAAAGTCAAAATCTGCCCTCATGCAGAGAAACAAGGGCTGGTGGCACTTGAACTCTGTTCAGGACGAGTTCAAAGGGGTGCCAGTAGTCTATAATGGTTAGACAAAATTAACCGGCAATTGAATAGCCACTGACCTTGCGAAGGTGGTGGTATTGCTTACTCTATACGCGAACTGCCATTCGAAAAACTGGATAAGGTCATTCTGGAGCAGCACAACGTCCGATTAGAAATGACCTATGCTACTACCATTAATCTTGAAACTCTCAACCGATATCTTTGTGGAAAGCACTCTTTCGATATCCACGTGAGCTCTACTATCACGTTCCTAGATGCTCTTCTGCATGATGGACCCTCCAAACACTTTCCAGCAGTGTTCCGAAACAGCTTTTTTGATCCGAGCAAGACCTCAAATGTCTTCGATCTAGGGGGTGGCACACAACTGTGGCGCGGGATCTTTCAGTCTGCGAGACTAGGCCCTGGCTACATGACGATCAATGTAGATGTTGCACATACTGCCTTCTATCCGAAGGACTTAGGCGTCGTCGATTTGATTGTGGCAAACCTCCACCTCCAATCTGCAAATGAAATTAGTCGTCTTAAGGACGACCCGCGACGCCGAAGGGAGGCGGGGAAACTGACACATGGGCTTGGTATCTATACGAGTCACACGAAGAGACGAGATGGCAGCTTGAGACCCGAGAAGTAAAAAGTTGTCGGTCGGACGCAAACACGTATGACTAATGAGTAACAGAATTTTTGCTATCAACTGGAACGAGAGTGCAAACTCGTACAAATTCGAGAAGGACGGGAGGATGATCTCCATCACAACGTATTTCAAGGACGTTTACAATGTATAGTGTGCACAACGGAGCACGGCCATAATTAACCCGACAGGTGACACTTCGTTATCCGGCCTTTCCCTTACTCGAGATGAATGGAGGTAAATCGAAGATACCCATGGAGTTGTGCAAGATAGCGATGGGACAGAAATTTCCTAATGAGCTACTTACCCCTCAGCAGACATCGGAGATTGTCAAGCAAGCGGCGCAGCCTCCATATTCGCGCTTGATGACAATCGACAATAACATTCAGGATCTGAATTGGACAACGGACCCCAATTTTGGAGATATTGGGCTCAAGATCAATCGCGCAGGAATTATCGCTAAATCGAGGCTGTTACCCGCGCCAGCAATTGCATACGGTCCGAAAGCAACTCTGCAAAGTCTCCAACCGAAAGACGGCCAATGGAGAGCCGAGGGTAAGAAATTGATTGTCTGTCCTCGACTCGACTCTTGGGGCATATGTAAATTTACTGGTCCTCGGGATGATACAAGTCAATTCGAAAGAGAGATCATCACCGCTGGTTCCCGGTTTGGAGTTCATCTTGCCACAAAAGATCCCTTCATTCAGTCAGCAAATCCGCATGGCAATCTCGACAAGATCGTGAAAGAGTTTTACCAATCGACCGGCAATAAGTTCCAGAAACAACCCCAAATCCTCTTCTTTATCGTTCCTGGCCGAGGCAATAGCGACCTTTACGGGGAAATAAAGCGTATTTGTGACACCTCTATTGGTGTGCCTAGCCAGTGTATTTCGGGTGGAAATTTACGAAAGGCCAATGCTCAATTTTGTGTAATATACTTGTCTAAATGACTCGTCTTTTCGAGCTGACAGAATAGCAAAACGTGTGGCTCAAAGTCAATCCAAAGCTCGGCGGTCTGAATACCCGCCTGAGTCGCAACCCGTTTTTAGGACCGTACGTACTTCAGCAAGTAACAAGTAGTACGGGACAGTTGACATGTGCAGAACCTTACTTCTTGGCGCAGATGTCTCGCACCCTCCCGCCGGAGCCTTGCGAAATGGCGCTTTGTCCATAGCCTCTCTCGTGTCCAGCAATGATCTCAATGGGACTAGCTTTGTAGGCCAAGCCCGGTCTCAAACCGCTAGAATGGAGGTTATTGAGCAGCTCGAGGCCATGACGGCCAACGCCATCAACGCCTATGTTGGCAACAAGGTGGAAAATCCAAAGGCATTCAAACCTGTGTCGATTATCTACTACCGGGACGGTGTTGGTGAAGGCCAATTTGCGCAAATCAAAGAAA
Source organism: Taphrina betulina (assembly GCA_008802775.1). Classification (NCBI taxonomy): domain Eukaryota; kingdom Fungi; phylum Ascomycota; class Taphrinomycetes; order Taphrinales; family Taphrinaceae; genus Taphrina; species Taphrina betulina. The sequence continues at coordinate 79,343 of VWSI01000023.1, forward strand.
CGGAGCTCGTCGCCATAAAGTCTGCATGTTCATCCGCAGGCATTAAGGCAAAGGTCACCGTGATCATCTGTCAGAAAAGTAAACATTCACGTAAACCCTAAGAACGAAGCCTAATGTTGCGCAGGACATCATACCCGGTTTTTCCCAACTAAGTCCCAGGACGGTGATCGACTTGGTAATGGTAAGCACTATCAGATGAATCATGGAACCAGGCGCATGAACAATCGTACTGATACATATAGTAAAAGCCGGTACTTGTGTAGATCATGATATCACTCATCCACATGAGTTCGACTTCTTCTTGGTCGCTCATACAAGCTTTAAGGGCACCGCAAGGCCAACACATTACCACGTTATTCATGACGAAAACGCCTTCCGAGCAGAGGCCTTGCAGAAAATGACTCATGATTTATGCTATACATTTGCACGATCCACGACTTCCGTGTCGCTTGTTCCTGTAGCCTACTATGCTCATCTGGTGGGCAACAGGGTAAAGGCATATTGCTCAGGCGGGTCTGACTCTGGTTCAGGAATGGGCGCCAATCTTGAACCAGCGCTGAGTCCCCTCCACACGAACCTGCGTGAACGTATGTGGTATATCTAGCTGATTGACTCAGTCTGAGCGGTCCTTTAAATGCTGATTGAAGCATTTTGAAGGACATTGAGATTAGTACTTGTTTTCTTCCAATTTCTCTCTAAAATTCAACCTCGTAGAAAGGGTTGCTTGACAGAAGATCGTCAAATGACAAATCAAATCTTCTATTTGCTTCTGACCAATATGAGACAAAGGACCAACGTCACCCCCTGAGACATCATCTCCTTCTTGCAGTGAGGTTAATTGTTCTTGCTATCAAGGGATGCCAGATATAGGATATTGGTGCAGATCGTGCTCGCATAAGAGATATCGTAAATAATTCCGGGTCGAGTCGCAGGGTGAAGATATAGCGAGCATGTCCTTGAGAGGGTGTATGTACGAAAGATCGGTGGAGCGGTACTATGACTAGCTGATGGACAAGTCTTCATGGTCACTACTCTTCTGCCATGGCTCCTGCAGAGGCGCCTGCCGAATGTCCCAGACATCCTCGCTATTGGGACCCTGGTGGACTTTCAGATCCATCTCTTCCTTGCGTCTGCTCAGCATGGATTGAGCAGTCTCTTCGTCAGTCATCCGGGTGCTCATACACCATTTGAAATCTCGCCAGCGTTCGCCGCAATCCTTTTTCTCTCCGTATCGATACCAGTTCCGTAACTGAGATTTCGGAGTGTAACACATGAAGAACTCGTCGAAGTAGTATTGTAAGCTACAAGGATCTTCCTGTCTCTGTGGTGCATCTACGGCGGCTGTTGTATCCAGGGACGTGGAGCCTTGCGCAGGGTTGTTAATCGCTGTCCTTGTTGTGTCAAGATTCGAATCAGAGAACAATTGTTTTAGCTGCGCTTCTGACATGTCATCATCCTTGGACAGCGTCGAGGCTGGAGAGTTGTTGAAAGGCCACATCTCGAGCCTACTGCTTGTCCACTGGTCAAGAGCTCGCGCAACTGCCCGAAGACTCTCTGTCCAGAATTGTACGCGGAGCTCCAGCAGAACTTATAATTTCCTGACAAGGTGAGTCAAGCGAGCCTGCCCAGCACGCTACAGACGCACAAGGTCGATATACTTCAGCGTTCCTCAGCGGACAGTATAGAGCCATGCCTGTTGTCACACTAGACAAGGGCGATCTCTATGAGCGACTGGGAAGACAGTACTCGAAGGACGAATTCGATCAGCTCTGTTTCGAATTCGGTATCGAATTGGAGGAGGACAGTGACGACGATCCTCCCATCCTCGTTGATGGCGTGCCCGAACGGCCGACGTTGAAGATCGATATACCTGCGAACCGATACGATCTGCTCTGTCTCGAGGGAATCGCCCTCGCATTGAACATCTTCCTCGAAAGAGCGAAGACGCCTAATTATCGAATCGTAGATCCACCAAGTGGAGAGCAGCATGTTTTGACAATACATCCAGATACGGAACAGATTCGACCTTACGCTGCGGCCGCAGTCTTACGCGGAGTGAAGCTCGACAAGCGACGCTACGAGAGCTTCATTGCATTACAAGACAAATTGCATGCGAACTTGTGTCGAGCTCGAAGCTTGGTAGCCATCGGCACGCACGACATGTCCACTATAAAGGGCCCCTTCACTTACGAAGCGCCCAAGCCCGAAGATATAGATTTCATTCCATTGAATCAGACGGTCAAGATGAACGGCCACGATCTGATGAAATTCTACAGCGAGCACAGGGTCCTGAACAAATTCTTACCTCTGATCAGGGATTCGCCGGTGTACCCGGTCATCTACGATGCCAACCATACTGTGTGTTCATTACCTCCGATCATCAATAGTGACCATTCGAAGATCACGTTGGACACTCGAGATATCTTCATTGAGTGTACAGCTACGGATCAGACTAAGCTTGAGATTGTTCTCAACATTATGGTCTCTATGTTCTCGCAATACGCAGCCGAACCATTTACCGTAGAATCTGTTGAGATCAGGTCGGAGCATAATGGGTGCTCCCGGACAACACCATCGATCGCTGCCAGGAAGCACGAGGCGGAGATCTCGTACATCAACTCATGCACTGGTCTAGAACAGTCCGCAGATACGATTGTCAAGCAGCTTTCTCGAATGTCCATGGACGCCAAATATTTGGGCCAGGATCTCATCGAAGTCAGTGTCCCCTGCACTAGAGCTGATATCCTGCACCAGTGCGACATCATGGAGGATGTCGCTATCGCATATGGGTACAACAATCTGGCAAAGACCTTCCCTGACAAGTCGGCCACGGTCGGACAACCCTTCCCAATCAACAAGCTTTCCGATATTGTCCGTCGTGAAGCTGCAATGGCAGGCTTCACTGAATGTATGCCCCTGATCCTTTGTTCACGCGAGGAAAACTTTGCCTGGTTACGAAAGACGGATGACTCGATGGCCGTCACTCTAGCGAATCCGAAGACTATTGAATACCAAATTGCTCGAACAAGCTTGCTCCCTGGGTGTTTGAAGACTATCCGGGAGAATCGAAAACACGCTCTGCCAATCAAGGTCTTCGAAGTTTCTGATGTCGTCTTCAAGAACATGAGTCTCGAAAGGCGAGCAAACAACCAGCGGAACTTCTGCGCCATCATCGCATCTACGTCCTCGAACTTCGAGGTGATCCACGGATTGCTTGACAGGATCATGAAGATGCTGTCAGTCAAGCTTGTCAAGAAAAACTCCGAAGATGCCGGGTATTGGATCGAGGAGGGCGACGATGCCACATTCTTCCCTGGCCGAAACGCCACCGTGCAGTTACGTGTAGCGGGCCAAGGAGCAGAGCAGATCGGTACTTTCGGGGTCCTGCACCCGGAAGTGTTGCAGAAGTACGAATTACCTCTAAGCGCCTCAGCACTGGAACTGAACGTCGAAAAAATGTTGTAGATGAAGCAATTCACAAGTCGAACGGGCAACCCATGCGATACGCTCTTCTAAACAACCACATGTATTACTCAATGACGTGCATTGCCTTTTTTTTTTTGCCTCCGCGTCCCCAATTCTTTGCATATTTGTGCTGCACTTCTCACTGCCGACAATGGTGCTCGGAGTATCACACAGTGTAGACGTCATGCGTCATAGACAGCTGGACGAGGATCAAGCAATAGACGGTGAACGAATGATGAGCGATCGAACGTGCAGACGACCGGATCCCCCCTCAGACCAATCGATTTCCAGCGACCGACTGGTGAGGCCGGTTCCAAGCTTCGAGGGCTGCGTCCGCCCCGCGCGGCTTCAATCAGCCAGACTTTTCTCCACCATCCTTGGCCACTTCACCAATCTTCTTGCTTCCTTGCCCATGAGTCGGGCTCAGACCGGTGGGGACGAGGAGGTGGATGGTCTCGAGCTGGCTTCCCTCGCATCCTCATCCGATCCTGGTTCGGACGCTCGGGATTCTGCGACAGATTCGCGGTCTTCGTTAGGCTCAGATCTCTTCGATTTCGAGGACCAGGACCTGCCCGCCATACCGCTCTCGAGTCTCGCGACGACCACGAGCGGCGTGTCGAAGAAGCTTCTCACTTTCCGAAATGGCTTGGGTCTCGTCATCGGCCTGCAGATTGGATCGGGCATCTTCAGCACACCCGGACTGGTCGCAAATGTCGGGTCGCCCGGCGCGTCCATACTGGTCTGGGTCTCGGCAGGACTGTTGGCTTGGACGGGGGCATCATCCTACGCGGAGCTCGGGTCGTCCTTGCCATATAACGGAGGCTCGCACGCATATCTACAACATATCTACGGCGACCCCGCCGCCTTTCTCTTCTCTTGGACCGGTATCATCGCACTGAAGCCCGGGAGTGGGGCCATCATATCCATCATCTGTGCAGAGTACATCAATGACATACTGTTCACCGCTCTGGCCGGCGGTCGTGAGCCTCCTCGATGGCTGACAAAGGTCATAGCCCTTCTGTGTGCCGCAATGGTCTCGGCAGTGGTGGCCGTCAGTACAAAGGCTGCCACGCGCATCAACGATGTGTTCACCTTCACGAAGATACTCACTCTCATGGTGATCACTGTCATGGGTTTCGTATGGTTGGGTCTAGGTAGAGGCACAGATGTGTACACTGTCAACCCTTTCGCAGGCTCTTCTCTGAACGGCGGCACGTATGCTCTCGCTCTCTATTCGGGCCTGTGGGCGTTCGACGGATGGGACAATTGCAGTTATATCGCACAGGAAATGATTGACCCGGCTCGTGACATTCCACGGGTTGTGCACACGGCTCAGCCTATCGTGATTCTGGCGTATGTTATGGCAAATCTCGCATACTTTGCCGTTCTACCGCTGGCAGATATTCAGCGCACGCATGCTGTAGCGCTGGATTTCGGGAACGCTATCGTTGGGCAAATTGGCGCCTTGGTGTTTGCGGTCGCAGTGGTGTGCTCTTCCCTCGGAGCACTCCTGTCAAGTACATTTACCACGGCCCGACTGGTGGCCGTCAGCGGCGAGCAGAAAGAGTTGCCGGCTCTGTTCGGTACGCTACATCATCGAACCAACACTCCCATCAATGCAATCATCTTGCAATTCTGCTTCATGGCAGTCTACATTGTAGTCGGTGATTTCGAGAGACTGGTCACCTTCTACGGCGTCTCCGCCTGGATCTTCTTCTTCGCGACCGTTCTGGGATCCATCATCTTGCGTTATCGACAGCCGGAGCTACCACGACCGTATCGAACATGGCTGTCCACGCCCGTCATCTTTTGCTGCGTGGCTCTGTTTCTCATCGTGAGGGGCATCTTCGAGGCGCCATGGGAGTCTGGTCTCGGTGTCTTGTTTATCTGCCTCGGCGTGCCTGCCTATCTCTTCCGCTTCGGGCTAGTGAAGAACGAGTGGCGAGTACCTGCGTTTATGACATTGATGGTTGAGCGATTCAGAGGTCGGAATGAAAGACCTGTTACTTCGGCTTATAGAAATATTTAAAAATAGATTGAGAATTGTGCTGCTGAGCAGACTATGTAAGGATTGTCACATGAATACTGTAATATATACAATCCCCAACGCCTTGATATCTATTTACTACAAGTCTTGGTGATGTATCAATTTATCGATCGAAAATTTTGTATAGGTGTGTCGAGCATTATGCGTTAGGCTAGATATAGACGATGGCCTGTCGCGTTGAGGTGGAAGAATCGCAATGAGGGAAAAAAACCGTCAGTCAACGATCGTCATTCTCGTAGGCACGTTCTCGAAAGACCTTTTTCCTCCTCGGTTCAGACGGTTGAGTTTGTGTCGCTGTGTCATTTTCTTCTTCTCCTCCTCCGTCGACTTGCGCATCTGGGTCTGGCATGGCGGCATCTTCATCTCCGTCCAAAGTATCTTGAATGATGCGTTTCAATCGAGCAGTGGCGTCGACGTCGTTTCCCGTGCCGTAGATTGTAGAAATGACGGAAAAGAGTTCGTCTCGGTTTTGGAGCGTTTCCAATTTGCCTCGTGGTCCGATACACAGGGAGAATGTGCCGCCGTCCATGCCCTGATTGTCCTTTATGCGTTCGAGGTACCCTTGTTTCACCATTTTGGCGACGACGTCGTCGTATGGGCCTGCGGGGGTGGTAGGTGTCCACCCTAGTCTTTCGAGGGCGGACATTGCCCTGCTCTCCGTACACGCCTGGTCGTCGCTCATGACGACAATGACCAGGAGGACGGTGACGACGGCATTGTAATTGCGGTCCGACTCTACATGTTGACGCTGGGAAATCTGTTTCAAGTTGGGAGGTAGTAAGTTCTGAAGGACCCAACTCTTGTTGGATTTGTACCCTGCACTTTGCGTAGATGCCTGCGAGTGCGCCGCTTTACGTTGCTGCGTCATCGTCATGCCGCGCAATCTGTCCCTCGCAGGCAACTCGAGCAACCGCATACCGAGCGTGTCTTTCAACCGCGCCTGTGTGCGCTCGAAAACGAGCGCGAAACAGCGCTTGTGGTCATTCACAAACACCTTTTTCGAAACATCTTCACGACGGATCGGCGTCCGCGTATGTTCCGACGCAAGTGCCAGGCGTATAAAGTTCTTCACCATCAATGAAATGTCGGATTCGGGTATACCCAATTTATTGTCGAATTCTTCCCCCGCCTCTGATGCATCATCAGATAATCTCCGTCGCGTACTCGTCGATGAATCCTGTCTCGATACCTGCCCATCTCCATCAGTCGCAGGCTCCCTGCGACGACCTTTCGGAGGCATCAAACGAAAGAAAGCTTGCCCTCGTTTTAAAATCTTACGGGTAATTGTACAGATATTCAACAAAGGTGGAGTTACTACCTGAACACGTGCCACAACGCGTCGATTGAAAAGTTCGCGTAAATTACTTGCTATTGATGTATAACCTACGTTTTTCACTAGAACTTGCATATTCAGAGGAGCATTTCCCGGCACATATCAGACAGTGTGAGATGGAGGTACAATTTTGATCTCTGGAACCGCGGTGCCACGTCGAGGCCCGTTGAGTTCGCTTCCTTCGTCGTCGTTACCAATAGATCCCTCGTAGGAACCTCGATTGACGCCGTGTGCCGGAAGATACGTGTTGAACATCAGCGGCTCCGTCGCTTGATAGCGAATAGCCTCGGCACCGGTGCCGTAGGTTCGGGCACCGTGTGCCACACTGCCTTGCCTCACGGACGGATAATACTGCCTGTAACTTATCCAAGCACTGAGAAAGCCAAGCCCACAACCAAACATGACATCGAATGGATGATGGCGTTCCTGTGATGCCGATTAGACCAACATTATCTTTTTGTCAAAAAAAAAAAAGTGGTACTTACGTCCATGATGCGACTTATGGCAATCAAGCTCGCTGCTAGCATAGGTGCCGCCACCAAGACAATCTTCCATACCTGTCCAGACCCATCCAGAATTCTCAATTTGCTTGACAGCCAAATGGCAAGGTACCCGAGACCAGAAAATGAGGTCGAGGAATGCCCGCTTGGAAATGATCTGAATCCATCCTTCAGGATCGCGTGATTGCTTTGTTGACAGATGCTCGAGTTTGACAGGCCATACGCGGCGACCAAGTTCACCGCGTCCGTCACCGGCTGGCATCGATCGATAAAGTCCGGGCGCGGGCGACCGACCGTGTTCTTGAAGATATTTGTGGTCACAAGCGCCAGACAGACGCTTAGGGCGAGACCGAGCACAGACATGTTCACCTCCCAGAGTCGACTCTGGAAATCGAGTCGGCGCTTCGTGATGACCCTGCCCTCGAACGTGAGACACCAGAAGCACATGAACACAGTTGGGACGAGGATGGCGATGATGGCAGCGTCGAATGCTGGCACACGCTCGTGCACGGCGTACGTCTGTTGGAGGTATATGTCCGAAAGTGAGAACTGCTGGTGGTGTGGTTCAGCCAGATCGAGGATAGAGAAGCCAGCGATGCACACGAGGACCACGAGGTAGTCGACCACGTAGCTGCATACCTGACGATTGCGAGTAAGAAGATCCATGCCTGCCAGACCTGTCACATCCACCCTGAAACCTGCATGTCCTTGTAGTCCACGGACCAGCTATAGCTACAGAAAGAAGGACGATACGCCACCGGCCCCAATGCAGAAGCGTCCTGCGCCAGAGAAATCGCGTACTTTTCTTACGCCCACGCGTGTCTCCTCCTCGACCATTGGCAGGGCGGCTTCCTGACCTGTCAGCGATGCCGGAGATATCTTTATAGCCAGGCGTGGGACAGCCTGTGGTGGGTAGTAAGGCGTTGCTCGAGACGGGAGATTCATGAGTGATGACGAGTACGGAAGCTTCGACGAGGAGGAAGCAGCTGAGGCGGTCAGCCTGATCGCTACCACTCCAGCTCGTCAGCAGTTGCAACAGAGGACGCTTTGGGGAGGTCTGGCACAGGTGCAGACTTCACCGGGCGCGGCCACGTACAGTGCCACTCGCAACCGTCAGCGCAACCGCGATGAACCTCCGACCCATCTCTTTCTGGATCAGGAGGCTCTGAAGACATGGATCTATCCTACAAACTATCCGCAGCGGGACTACCAATTCAATATGATAAAGAAAGCCTTGTATACTAATCTTCTGGTTGCCTTGCCCACGGGTCTCGGTAAGACCTTCATAGCGGCTGTCGTCATGTATAATTATTATCGGTGGGCGCCAAAGTCTAAAATCATCTTCCTGGCTCCAGCCAAGCCCCTTGTGACACAGCAGATCGAAGCATGTTATCACGTATGTGGAATCCCTGCTCGTGAAATAGCAGAGTTGACCGGTGGTATCGACAAGTCCCGTCGCAATGCCGCATATCAAGAGAGACGCCTCTTCTTCTTGACGCCGCAAACCTTCCAGAACGACCTGAGGAATGGACTTGTCAATGCAAAAGATGTAAGCTGCCTCGTTGTAGACGAAGCACACCACGCTACGGGAAACTATGCATATGTGGAGGTTGTCAGGCTCATGCGAGTTGAAACTAGTAGCTTCCGGGTATTGGCACTGACCGCCACTCCTGGAAAGTCCGTCGAGACCGTTCAAGAAGTGATTGATGGCCTCAACATTTCGCAGATTGAGATCAGAAGTGAAGCCTCGATAGACATCCGCCCATACACACACACTAAAGAAGTGGAAACAATCTTACTTGATCTGACACCAGAGATGTCTTCGATACAGACCAAGTATGCCAGTCTCCTGAAGCCAATGATGCAACGCCTTGCTTCGTTTGGTGTAGGTATGACGCAAGATCCGACCAAAGTCTCTGCTTTTCAGGTCCGAGAAGCTGTCTCTCGATTCCAACGAGAGTCCCGCGCAGGAGGGAGAGCGAATTCTCAAGCAAACGCGGCATTTGCGATTGGGGGGATTTTGGCATCGCTAGCCTACAATATGGAAATGCTCAATACGCATGGTATCAGGCCTTTCTATGATCTCATGATCGATCTTCGCTCAAATGTCAAGACATCCGAAAATAAGAAACGAATCATCAAGGACCCAAATTTTACGTCCATGATGCAGGAAATCGAACCACTCATTGCAGATCCAGTGTTCACAGGGCATCCAAAGCTCGATTATCTCTCGGGACTGATTCTCAACCATTTCCAGAAAGCTCAAGAAGAATCAAACCAGGAAACTAGAGTGATGGTTTTCTCAAGTCTAAGAGCCAGCGCCGACGTTATCGTCTCGACATTACAGCAGCATGCACCCTTGCTAAAACCCACACCATTCTTTGGCCAGCAGGCTGGGAAGTCGGGCTCAGGAATGAGTCAAAAGGAACAACAGGAAACTATCAAAAGCTTCAAAAAGGGCATCTTCAACGTGATTGTAGCCACATCTGTGGGCGAGGAGGGACTCGATATTGGCGAAGTCGATATGATCATTTGTTACGATTCCTCTTCTTCGCCAGCCAGAATGCTGCAACGTATGGGCCGTACGGGCAGGAAGAGGGATGGTCAAGTCTTTGTCCTATGTGTCCGCGGTAAAGAAGAAAACGCCTTTGTAAGGGCAAAAGACGCCCACAGGGTCATGCAGAAAAAGATTGAGAATGGTATAGATATCAAGTTGGCCGAAGATGTCCCCAGAATCATACCTTGGAACATCAATCCGGAATGCGAGAAGCGGCTCTTGGAAGTCCCTGTCGGAGACAAGATCAGCGATCGAGAGCTGAAGACTGCGGCGCGAAAGAAAAAGGAGGCCAAAGTCTTCACTATGCCCGATGGAGTCACCACTGGCTTCGTATCTGCTGGAGCTCTTACGAGCGGCCGTAAAAGAAAGTCAGGCGCCGTCAAGCCGTTCAATATAGATCAACAATTATGGGATTATGAATCGGACTCGAATAGCGGACTCCTTGACTCTACTGGTCGGCAGGAGCTCGAAACCCGGTTCAGGAACATTGATCAAGACCATGCTGGGTGCAACATTGACGCTAGGAACGAGCAAGGCATGTATTTAAGTAGAGATGAGATACGAAATATTGCGCGACCTGTTCTCATCAGTCACGGTGTCACGACAAAAGTCATAAAGAATCTAGTGCAGAAACGGTTCAAGCCAATTACTTTACGACGCATGACTGATCTATATCAAGCGACCGTCAGTGCAGGTCAAGATGTAGAATCACTTCATGCCGCAATAATGCTGCAGCAACATCCTGACGAACCTATAGACATGGCGGACGATAGAATCAGTGATTCAGATTCTGGTTTCATCAACGACGAGTCATCTAGTAAACGACGCTTGAGTGTTGTTGGTTCCGACGACGACGACGATGACGACGACGCAGTATACAAATCTTTACCGCCGCGCATGTCGACACTGACAAAATCTACTTCTGCGCCCATCGATATTGTGGCAGAGAGTGATGCTTCGAGTCATAAAAAGATGAGATTGAGTCAACTCGCGCGGGAGAGTGACGACGAGGAACTTCCTGATACCGCAAACGCCATTCGTTGTGCAACCTCATACTCACCCGCCGCCCACAAGAATGTACCACCACTACCCACACTGCACACACGCGATCGTAACAACGAGACTAGCAGTACCAGCAACCAGGGACGGCAACAACGCAACAGGCCACACAGACCCAAGATTCGCATCATCGATGAAGAAGCAAGTGATGACTAAATGTTCTGTACTGTTTTTGTACTTATTTAGATCAATATACAATGTATAAAAAACGCAAAATCATGTCCGACCTTAATCCTATTCACTTTTGAGAAATTTTCTTGTTTAGCTGAAAACCGATGGAAAGCTTATTATTAATCGTGGCGTAAAATTGTCATGTCTATCGCTTTCTAAAACTGAGCACTATGGAAAATAAAATCAGGGTCCAGAAGTACCGGCCTGTCCACCATTACGAGCGTCCAGATTACCGGCTGTGCGAGGAGCCACTGCAGCCATTTCCGTGGCACCTGCACCCCCAGCGTTGGTTTTGTCATCTATTGCGTCCGCGGCTTGTTTCGTCTTGCCACTCGCCTTGGACGTGCCCTTGCCAAACTTGAATTTCCAAATTCGAAACAGGTAGAATAAAAGAGCAGTCAAAAACATGTTGAATAGAATGTACGCCCACATGAGACCAAAGTCCCGCCATCTGTGAGAGTATTCCATACCCAACCCGACCGCGTATTGATCACCGTCGGTGTATCGACAGTAACCACAATTCTCAGTGCCAGAGCCAGTCTGCAAATATCCATCACCACCAGCGGCAAAGAATGGCGCAAGGTAGTCGTCGCATGTGGTGCCGGGTGGAGAAGAGAACGTGTTCAATTCGGTGGTCTTGCACACGATCGGAAGAGCGTGGATGAGGTTGATGGTCATACCCTCAATCAGATACGTGAAGGGTGTCAGTCTATACATCCAGATCCAGAAACCTGTCTTGTCAGTGAAAAGTTAATGTACGGAAAGAAGAAAGACTTACCAACAAGTTGGCCAACAGGCTGCAAGACTCCATTGAAAAGAATGACGAATGTAAATAGGAGTGTAGAGATGATGGCAGCCGTCTGTTCGTTGGGTACGAAGGCAGCACACATTTGACCAAAAGAAGCGTACCACAATTGGAATGTCATATACATCAGCCATTCGTAGATGGCGATACTACCGGCGGTCCGTCCCTGTAGACTAGCGTTTTGCCAAAATCCGGTCGCAAAGTACCACGGCAAGAAGAACATTGTGCCGCAGAATAAGTTGAATGGTATTTCAACAATGATGGCCGAGAATATGAATGCAGTCCAAGAATACATCTTCGACGGCTTCTCTCGGACCTCAAACAGGTTTCGAACGGTGATGAACTGAGGCAATAGTTGGTTGATTAGCGAAGTGGACAAGACGGTAGCCATGAAAACAGCGAAGAGCTTGTTCTGTTGAGCTTGCACGCCTTGACCTTCCTTGTAGAAGGTGAATCCAACGAAGAGACCGGCAATTGTATTCAACATCAACTTCGCGAAAATATAGGTTGGAGAACGCAGGTATTTCAGGAAGAGGCGCTTCGTGACATACAAGAATTGAGAATAGTAGGGCATTGCGTATGTGCTGTGACTTTCCTGTGACTTTGGTCGCTCGGCAGTATTCTTCCGCATCTCAGAATGCATTTGGTCAAGCTCTTTCGCAACCTGATGATGCTCTTCGGATTCGTTCCAAAGTTCGAACCAATCTTTATCTGAGGAAGCTGTGGCACCGGCACCAATAGCATCGAGTATATACTCAGCAGGATTATCACTTTTGCCACATTTCCCAGCGCCTTGGCGTTCAAAATAGTCTGTCAAGGTCTTGGAATTCTTGCCAATATCGCCAAAGTAGACAGTTCTTCCGCCCTTCTGCAGGAGTAGTAGCCTGTCAAACTGCTCAAAGAGTACAGCTGAAGGTTGATGAATTGTACACAACACAGCCTGACCAGCGTTTGCAAGCTTTCGCATGAAGAGGACGATAGACCACGCAGATTGGGAGTCCAAACCAGAGGTAGGCTCATCCAAGAACAGCAGTAATTTCGGCTTTGCAGCAAGTTCAACTCCAATCGTGAGCCTCTTTCTCTGTTCCACATTCAGGCCGACACCTGGTTCGCCGACAACTGCACTCGCATAGTCCTCCATCTCCAAGAGCTTGATGACCTCCTCGACATATTCGTATTTCTCTGCCCTCGAAACGCTCTTTGGCTGTCGAAGCATAGCACTAAATCGAAGAGCTTCTCGGACTGTCGATTCTCCAAGGTGGACGTCCTGCTGCTGAACATAACCAGTCTTCCTTTGAAAGTCACTCTCGAGAGGAACAGCGTTGACGAACATGTCTCCAGTGATGACACCCATGTCGACACGCTGAGCTAACACGTTGAGCAATGTTGTTTTGCCAGCACCTGATTCTCCCATGAGCGCGGTAAGCGTACCGGGCTTTACGAAACCTTGCACGTCATTCAGTAAAGTACGTTGCTCGCCCTTGAGGTTAATAACATATTTGAGGTTCTTCCATGTGAAGATCTCGGTCGATTTCGCAATGACATTCATTTTATCATCATCCTTGGCATCTTGCGCCAGAGCAGATTCTCCCTCCGGCACAGCTAGGTCTTGACGCTCTATGTCGACATCCTTGCCATTCTTGACAGCATTCATGACAGATTTAGGCGCCCGACCACGTTGAAAGACTATCACATCGCCACCATCCGCAACAGGTGCGACAAATTCAGTCGCAACGACATTGATAAACAAGAAGAATAACCAGAAAGCGATGATGATGCCAAGATTCCGCCACAAGTGACTATAGGAGTAATTGAAGGAAGCGGAGAGATAGCTAATTCCATTCACATTCAAAGACCCAGCGGTCGAGCCAGTGACTGCACACACCTGATAGGCCGCATTTCCGTATCCAGCTCCGGACGGGACAATCGAGCTGCTTGCACAGGGGACCGAGGAATAGCCGTGAAATTCGTTCACCATCAAGGCTTCAAACCCGTACTGAATTGGATTGATGTATGATATCCAGCGGAACCACCATCCGGTCTGATTGGTAGGGATAACGTAACCGGTATATATGACCAGGGCGAGGACTCCAACTCCTGCCAAGGTCATTGCTTGGTCGATAGTCTTGGTGACGGAAGCCAGCATTCTGAAGAATGACAGCATGCACATAGTTGTGAGAAATGTGAAGAGATAGAAGGTGAAGAATTGTCCCGGGGTCCTTGAAAGGTTCGACAGGAAATACAGGATTACATCGAAGCAGGTCAGAACGACGAGCTTGATCGGGATATCGGCAAAGATTTGACCCAGGGCATCGGCAGATGGGTGATACAATGCATAACTTTTATGCTTTGCAATGATCGGCCTTTGTTCGTACAAGGCTGCAACCTCAGAGAGCGCTGCGAGTGCATTGAACAGTATGGCAAAGAAGATTACACCGCCGCGAGAGAAGAAGCCTGAAGTATCCTTGGGAATGTCATAATAAACGGATCCAACGATGAGAGCCTGAAATATAGACGCGAAAATATTAGCACCAAGGAAGGCTGGATCACCGAGCATCCTCTGATAGGATCGAATCGAACAAGCCTTGAGCTGCATCATGTATGAAATTGTGTATGGAGACTTTTTCCCGACGTGCTTGGACTTTTCCTGCTTGGTTGATTCGTGGAACTGTTGCAGAGTCTTCTCGTTCCTGTATTCGTGATTATAGTCCTCCATTTCAGAGAGCATCTGCTTGTAGGCATCTGATGCTTCCCATAGTCGTGCGAAATCCTCTGGAGTGTTCGGGACTCTCTTGGACCAGCCTTCTCGGGCGAATCGGGCTTTGGGATCAGTAACTGCAGTCAAGAAATCAGCGGTGGTTTGACGGGCTGGACAATCGAAACCGAGATCGACAAAGTATTGTTTTGCGGATTCTGTGGTTCCGAAGAAGATCTGGCGACCGGCATAGACGACAGTTACCTTGTCAAAGACTTCGTAAAGGTGTTCACCCGCCTGATAGATACAGACGATGCAGGTAGTCTTGGCCAAATTGGTGGCGACTCGCAGAGCCTGCGCATATTCCAGCGCTGTCGATGCATCGAGACCACGAGTAGAATTGTCCCAGAACTGTACCCTAGCCCTGGACGAGAGCGTTTCTGCGATAGAGACCCGCTTGCGTTCACCTCCGGATACACCCCGCACATAGTCGTTGCCAACCTTCGTTTTGTACGTATGTCGAAGACCGAACGTGGTAGCGAGCACATCACGCATGTCCGAGATGTATTCCTTTCTCGTCTTGCCATCGAGTCGGGCTGCCTTTTGCGGCGCCCTTGTCTTGGCTGCAAACTCCAACGTCTGGGCAACATTCAGGTGCGGAAAGTGATTATCCAATTCACCTGGATCGTCAGCCGTCATCCCGAAAATTGAAGATGTGAATGCTCTTACCGTTATATACAACCTCACCCTTGAATTGAGTGATCATGGTTTTCTGTGGTATGCCGTGGAAGTGAATATCGCCCTCCACCTTTTTGTATCCATTATGCTCGCCAGCAATGGTCTTGAGCATCGTGGAACAACCAGAACCAGGCTTGCCCAACACCAAGAGCATCTCACCTTCTTTGACGACACCATTGAAGTTGTGAATGATCTGCTTCGTCGGGGCCTTGAGGCCCTTGATGAGTTCCTTCAGGCGGAAGGGAGCTGTGAGGGGATCGAAGATGGTCTGCTCGAAAGCAACGCCAGCGCCCACACCGTATGTTGAGACATTCTGGAAGCAAACACCAGCATTGCGGGACTTGACGCCCTGTTGCTCACCGCGCTGCAAGAGTTCGCGGACGTACCTCTCGAGGCTGAAATTGTGCTCCAAATCTAGAGGATCGCCGCCGGTCGATTTACGAGATAAAGTCTGGCGAAGCTGATCGTACTGCTGCTCAGAATATGTATTGGCCCGTGCGAGCGCGTGACCATCGTACATTGTGTTTGCTGGAGAAGGGTCATTCTCAATCGTAGAGGCGACCCCGTGGTTGTTGTTCGAAAGACTCAGAACCGGACCAAGAGGCTCCATCCCAGTCTCGAGATCCGCTGCTTGAGCAGGCACTGGATGGTGCGCCATGCTCGTGGATGAAGTCTTGTGACAGGGAGAGGAAAGAAGAGCAACTGGACTAAATAGCAGGACTGCTCTTATAGGTCCACTACCAATGCAAGCGGCTCCCGCTACCAATTGCCCGGCCGGAATGACAAATGCGATCTCCCGACATGCCGGTGATCCGCGCCCCTGGGCTTGGCGCCTGCGAGAATGACTGCATTTCCAGGAATGGAAGCGGGCGCCCGAGCCGCGCAAGGAACACAAATAACAGCGAATAAAAGATGCTGCACAATGAAGACAGCCACACACACGTGGATCGCAGCAGACAAGCAGAGATTGGGATCGAGAGTTGGATGTCAGAGCCACATCTCACATCTACCGGCTGGACCGGAAGCACGCGCCGAGCACCATGCTCGGCGTATAGGTAAAACTGGTCCGGCGTGCCATCCACTGGGACACAGTGCCAGACAAA
The DNA here is from genome assembly GCA_008802775.1 of Taphrina betulina. NCBI lineage: Eukaryota > Fungi > Ascomycota > Taphrinomycetes > Taphrinales > Taphrinaceae > Taphrina > Taphrina betulina. Next base: position 95,816 of record VWSI01000023.1, read on the forward strand.
GTTCCGAAGCCACGGAATTGTTTGTCCTGCTGTACCACGACGAGTCTTGGTACGTCATCACCCCGCCTGCGCCTGATCCCACGGGGCGCGAATTAGCTGACGATGGAACTTGACACGCTTCTTAAAGGCATTACGCCAGATAGTTGTTTGACACTTTGAGATCAAGATATGACTTAGTAGAAACATGAAAAGATTACATTCTGGCTCGCATGATTTGTCTGTCGAGGGTGCTTGCTCTACCTCCTGCCATATCCTCCGTCATCGCGTCTGTAATCATCCCTGCGATCCCTGGGGTCCCGTCCACCTGGTGGAGGGGGCGGCGCATAACTGCCAGGGGGTCCTGGTGGGTAGCTCGAAGGCGGGGCTGTCCATCAGTAAAGATTTATGTTGAGGGTTTTCTTGGAAAGCACTTACGTGGCATACCGTAGGACGGTGGCGGTGGAGCATAGCTGCCCGGAGGCGGACCAAAAGATGAGGATGTCGGTGGAGGGCCATACCCTGGAGCAGATGAACCTGGTGCTGCTAAGTCAGTAGTGGCTAGACAAGGAATCGGGGTAGACTTACGCGGCGGCATCGTGCTGTACCCACCTGGGGGGCCAGCTGGCGGTCCTCGGTCGTCTCTGCCGCCTCGGCCTTCCCATGCTACATAGTTCAGAACCACTGCTAAAGAATGAGGATTGGAGTACTTACGGGCTTCGATTCTTTTCTGTCGTTCCCACGGAGCAGCGCCGCTAGAGCCACCAATTCTGGCTCTGCCACTGCCCTCGCCTAGCTCATTCATCAGGGACTCGTACTCCTGATCCTGCCTACTGCCCAAAGGTGCAGAGTTTGAACCAGAACCAGAACTCTGTTTGCAGTCGCGTGCCATGTGTCCGGCGTTTCCACACTGTCTACAGATAATGTTCGCGGTGTAGTTCCGTTGCTGGGGGCAGTCGTATCGCCGATGACCTACTTCACCACCTTACATTTGGTCAGCTTTGACCCGAAAGATGCCTGCTACAAGGTTCACTTACAATTTTGACAAACTTGATTTTCATCGTCACGCAGAGTACCGTTCAGAGAAGCAAGTTCTCTCAGCTGACCAAGTTTCATCTTGTTCTGGCTTTCTGGAGTTGATGCGGCCTTGCGTGATGAGTTTTGTGTCAAGAAAAGGTTAGGGGAACTTACCGTGGCAATAATGTCCTCGATCAGACGGATTGCTTCGTTGACTTTGTCCTCCGTGTCGGCCATGACGAGGCAATGCAGGTCCTCATCAATGGTGGCGTTGGCAGCTGGATCATTCCGACCTTTGCCCTCTTTCACAGAGCCCTTGCCTCTGATGGCAATCTTGGCACCTGACTTGGCCTCCATACTCTTCAATGTGTTTCCGCGAGGCCCTATAAGCAGTCCAACTGTTCGGTTAGTATTAGTACGCCAGTAAAAGTGTTCTTAACGGACTAAAGTTAATTTCTGGATAATCATTCACGGGCACGTAAATTTTGTCCTGAGTTTTGTTTGGGCGCCGGTAGTCAGGAGGAGGCTTGAAATCTGGGATTGTTTTCATGGCCTTCTCGACAAGTCTGTGTCGCTCGTCTTCCAGCTTCTTGCGATAACGTGCTTCGGCCGTATTGGTACGACGACCAAAGTTGTCATACTGAGGAGGAGGCGATGGGCTTCTTCGTGACTCGTCTGGCGCCACGTCACCGATTCTGAGCTTTTGCGTGATTTCCTCCATCCTCAGATGGAGTGCGTACGCCTCGAGCTGTTCATTGGTCATATTCGCCTGAATTGCAGTCGTGAGACCCATGAGACCAACGGCTTTGTTCGTCTCCTTTCCGTCGTCCCATCTATTCCTGCGTTTTCTGATACTTGCTGTTGCGGTCCTCGCTGGACCGCCAGGAGCTGAAGACGGAGCTGACGGGGGAGGAGGAGGAACATTATCACCGTTTCCAGCGAGTCGATTGCGACCGAGCGGAACATTATTGGTTCCACTCTGCGACATCATGCGACTCATGACCCTATGCTACACCTGTCTTCCTAATTGTCGGTGCGGCGCGACGACAATGAGCGTGTCGGTCGGTCAACCATTGCTCTTGTTGGCTGTTTGCAAGGGATCTGTGGGAGAGAATTTCCTGAGCTCCTCTCCGTCCTGTCGATGCCGAGCGGTGGACCAGCTTTACTGCATAATCACCGACTACGGACAGGGCGGAATCGTACTACCAATGGCCTCTGGATACGGCTTGAACGGCGGACAGGGAAGGTGCTTCCCACAGTGGCAGGGATTTTTGGCTTGTTATGGTAGGCGACATGTGGACGCTGGAGAAGTTCCCGACTAATGCACCTCTAGCTCAAGCCGACGACACAAAGCAATGCGAATTTCCCAAACGCGACTACTTTGAGTGCTTACATCACGGCGCCGAGGTGAGCTATCGTGAAACCGACCCTATGCTTAGCGCTCAAACTGTCAGATCCGAAGAACTCAAAGAGTCAAGGCGGAGATGCTTAGACAAGAACATTTGCAAGGAATCAAGCCCAAGACTCACAAAGAGATGATGAGCGAGGTGCCTCGTCTGAATCTTGTGAACTGAACAGTAAATACATAGGAGCGTTTGGATCGTGGTAAACAAAATATTGATGCGAAAGTCAATTGCATAAATGGTATCATATTGACCGTCATGAGATAGGACTTTTGCTATGTGCATCTCGTACCCGTCTTCGTTCTGGAACAGCTGCAGGATAATATTTGCTTGCTAACAGAAGTGCTTCGTTTGACTGAAATCAACAAGCCTACCTGCCTTTCAAACACCTGCCTTTCAAAGAGGTCCCTATTTTGATTAGTCAAGCGATTGACTGTGACACAGCAGTGACGCGTAGACTATCGTGAACCTTTGTGTATCTTTGAGGTGTTCGTATATTGCCCATATTGCCGTGACCAGTGAGTGTGGCGCAGCGATGTCGCTACTAGGCGGCTGAAAATGTCGTAATTTCTTGAGAAGCAAGATCCTTTCTCACAATTGTCACACTTCATCTTCAGCCAAGGCAACTCATAGTCGAATCCAACGATGGACGAGGAGAGTACATTGATCCAGCGGGATCAGTCTGATGTCAAGCCGCTGCCATCTGCCAAGACCGTGACTCAAGTGGCTCGAAAGATCAGGTACCTGGTCAACGAGCTCATTCCTTTGGTCGTGAAGGAGACACATATCACCAATCCGAAATCGCGGATCATCACAAAGAATGTGCTGAACTTGGTGAAACGGGCTGGGCGAAAAGAACCAGGATGCGTAGTCTTCTGCTGCGTGTACGTCGCGCGTTACTTTCACCGACTTTGCCTGAAAGATCTTCCAGAGGCAGATGTCAATGTACTCCGCGCAATAGCCTGCGAAACCATTGCGAAGCAACTCATCGAAAGAGAAGAAGATGAGGATTTCCTTTATTCTGAACTGCTTCTACGCAGATATGCTCTGATCAGTGGAGGTAGTCAGACTGATCCCAAAAGTCTGGTGGAGTTGGCAGTCGACGCACATATCACAACAGTCATCGCTTCGGGTCCGTACACAAACGTGATGCAGAAGGTATGGAATGGAGAATACCTTGTAAAGTATGCCGAAGACGAAACCCTGCAGTTCTCTCCGGCTTCACATCGTCACAATGCTGGCTTCTTTGATCACTATCGCGTGACGCGTGGTAATGTACCTCGTTACCAGAATTTGCTACAAATCGTTCTCAGCGTCATCTTCCTAGCTCTTTACACTGCTACTGTAAACACTGCTAACGATGACGGGACAATGGATGGCGCAGAGGGATTGCTCTTCTTGTTCGTCCTCGGTTATTTTTGTACCACATCCACTATTCCTTTCTAGATTATTGCTGACTGCTGAAGGTGACGAGTTGAACAAGATCTGGAAAGTTGGCACTGCATACATAGGTTTTTGGAACGTCGTCAACCTTGTGATGTACATCGTTTTCACGGGCGCTTTCGTATTGCGCATGGTAGCCTTCACAATGTCGCAAGATTCGGAGAAGCGTATTGAACTGGTCATCATATCCTATCAAATCTTGGCGTCAGCTGCACCGCTAATGTGGACACGGATGCTGCTTTATCTTGACATCTATCGATTCTTCGGCGTACTGATGATCGTCACGCAGGAAATGCTCAAAGAGTCCCTGGTATTTGTGGCTCTCTTGATCATCATCGTGATTGGATTCTTACAAGCTTTCCTCGGATTCGACTCAGCCGATGGTCGTCTCGATGTTGCAGTGAAGATCCTCAATAGTGTGGTTCAGTCTACTTTGGGATCGCCTACGTTCGAAGTCTATGAGGGAAGCTTCGCGCTCGTCCTGTACTACATATTCACATTCATCATCTCGGTCGTTCTGCTAAACATCCTGTAAGTATAACTGGTGCACGTTTGCTAAATCTGGCTGACATAATCAGTATTGCCTTGTTCAACCAGGCTTATCAGAACGTGTATGACAATGCGGGCGATGAATACTTGGCGCTCTTCGCTCGGAAGACACTGCAATTCGTACGAGCACCCGACGAGAATGTTTTTGTCCCGCCATTCAACCTTATCGAAATCTTCCTCCTGGTTCCCTTCGAATTGATCCTGAGCAAGGCACGGTACCACGCATTGAACAACTTTGTGCTACAGATCCTCTACGCTCCTTATCTTACATGTGTTGCCCTATACGAGAGTAAATTGCACAAGAAGCGCGTCAAGGCGCAAGACGGCGACTTTGACGATGACGAACTCGATGACGAGCATGAGGACCAGGACATTCGGGGCTGGCATGAGATCTGTGAGAAGGAGTTGCCGTCTATGAAGACCGAGATGGACGTGCTTCAAGAGATACAAGAGAGGCTGGACAAGTTGGAGAAGTCTGCTTGATATAGCTCCCTGTAGCTGCGAGACTATGACTCAAGTCTGGGTCAGAAAAAAAAGTTCTTTGTTCTATTGTTCGTGACCTACTTCAAGCTTCTCCATTTATTGGTAATGCTGCTTAGATGGATATCGATACTTTACGAAGTATTCCGGCTCCACAAAAGTTTTCCGTGTGACGCTGAGTGTGAGGCTTGACGCGGGCTCTTTTCCGATTCCCCGCCGGCAGATAGTCCTTTTTGTGTCGCGCACTGATTCTGACCAAGTCCAAGGTCGCCTTATCATCCTCCTTTATACAATTCAGAATGGGTCCTTACTCGATGGTGAATTTCTCCACTGTATTTGCGATATTTTGGGCGGCCCAATCTGATTCTTGCAGTATCTGTCTCCACTAGTCGACCTATTCAGATTATCCTTCACCACGATGATTCCCGGAACGTCGGTGCCAATCATGTTGGTCCTGCACGCCTTGAGACTCTCTCTCGGGTACCAGAGGGCGACGCGAAAGAGTACCAGCTGGCTGCAGGGAATGCTCTCTGTGTGCGCACTGCCGATGGCCGGTGGCATGTTAGCGACATTCATGACGGGCTCACTTCCGCCATTCCTGCTCAACGATGTTGTGATTCCAACGTACATGGTAACCTACTTGGTGGTTCACAACTCAGGCATACTTCGAGGCCTCTTGGGCGCGATCCCGCCGCAGATCCTGGACTTTTTGACACTCCCCGCAGACTGCATCATCAAGAGTTTGAGTATCTGTAGCACGGGAGTGGACGGCATCACGAGTCACTACTCTGCAGCCGTCAAACACAACTGGTTCGCGCCAATCTTTGTTGGCGGTAGTGTGGGCAGCGCCGGTTTCTTGACCCTCACGAGTCTAAACTTGTTCTCACCCATCTGGACACTCAGCACACGCCTCGATGCCGTAGAATTCGAGCTCTACGGCCCGTACGTGCTCTCATTCATGTACCTCGCGTTACAAGGAAGCAACCCGCAGATCAACAATTTAGTATGGAGCATCAGTCAAGGCGTGCTTGGTGGACGTCACGCAAAGTACTTTACAAAGGAAGAGGCACGAGTCTTGGTGACCTTGACCATGGCTGGCGTTCAGGTCATGAAGAGTGTGGGAATTTGGAACGGCAGGATGCCAGGCGGTTCTGAACGAACCATCGCCGCTCGCCCAGTAGAGTCTCGAAAACTAGGAGGAGGGCCAACGGGCAAGAAGGAACTGTGAGCGGTATATGGTAGAAGTCAAAGCGTCGTTTTGATCGTGTTGATTAGCCAGTTTTTGAGAGCTCAAGCTCTGTTTCCTTATTTTTAAAGTACTGGTATATGTACCCGCGGCCTCTCTTATCATTTCCCGATTCGATTTCATATGCTGGTTTTCGGCTAGGTAACTGATCATACGTCATAATGCTTGTGCTTGTGGGTCCAGAATGTGTCACGATCACAGACTGGATAAGGGGAGCAGTTTACCCACATTCAATCACTCTCTCGCATACCCCCCAATCGACTCAAATTGCAAATATCATGTCTGACCCAGCACAAACCACAGGAGCCGGCCAACAGGACTACCTCGACAAAGGTACGTCTTTCCAACTAGAAGGGAGTGGGGTGCTGATTGTTTGATAATAGCTGTCGGGTACGGTACCAAGAGTGCAGGACACTCCACCAATGCCAGCACGACCGAGAAAATCTCTGATGGTATTCGAAGTGGATTCAAGAAGATGACTGGCAAGGACATCGTAAGTGTCAAGCCCGTCTACTCTTCATCAATCATCTCGAAGCTGACTGCGAGGTTTAGCCTATCCAGGACAAACAGTAAACTCACAAGACTATTTTATTCCATAACGACTATAAATCTAAATTGATTCCTCACGATTCTTTGTCTGACCTTTGTCTACTTATGATTCACGTGACGATGTTCCTTGTTGTAGATTCATCATACTTGAATTGAAATGCTCTATGAACTTGGACAAGCGAATCGGCGCCGGATCATCACGTTCAGGTTCGAGTGGTGATTGTTGTCGATGATGATAATCAGAAGAGGCTTGATCATCGCAACTAGTTTCTGGAGTGACACTTTCCGCCGTGGACTCGAGAGAGTCAGAAAGCAAATCTGTACAAGAATCTTCCCGTGATGGTAATGGGTGTGAATGCAACGGAGCCTGCCACAATGACCACGCCGGTCGTTTCTTCGGGACTGGTACCGCAGCTGTTGTTGTATAGACCTTCGCCGTTCCAAACTCATGTATGTCTTTGGCTGGCTGTATTCGAACACGACGTATTGGAAGACTTGTGAGTTCGACAAGATTGCCAGAGTCTAAAGTCGCCAGACTGTACTGCTGCTTCAATCTATGCACTACATCGCCATCGCCCTCGAGATTGCCACGTATTTCTGCATTTATTTTGTTCGAAATCTGGAATCCATCGATCGATATTTTCGATACTTCTTCATTCACGAGATCGAGAGCCGCACAGACGTCCGAATGACCTGTTTTTGTGGTTGCCAACGCTTGAAGTACTTCCAATTTCCAAACTTCCTCCTCTCCGGGCCCGGCGAACCGAGGTGATATATACACTTCGCATCCATCGGAAAAGACACCACCAGCTCGGTGAAAGAGACTGTCGATCTTGAGATCCGGATAAAGATCGAGGTTGACTCGGATAGGATCAACACCAGCCTTTCGTGACGCATCCGTGGCAAGTCGTTCTAGAAAATCCAAAGTATGATCATTGGAAAAGATTGTACCGTTAGGGAACTTGACTTGGATCGTACATGACGCTCTCGAAGAGACCAGTCGAGCGAATTGCCTCGTGGCATTGCCGTCCTTCATAACGCCTACAATGACTTCTCTTTGATTGACCGTGTCCCAATCAGTTACAAACAGATCTAGCAAGCGCATCGACAATAATAACGGGTTCAGTCCTATCGGTCCACAAATAGTAACGTTCTGCAAGTGTCTAGATCGTAGTGCAGTCAGGCAGGAGACCTTGAGGAACTCATCCGCATTCGCCGAAAGAAAGAATAGGTCACGAAAGTTCATGATGTTTCCAAAGATACAATATAGGACTAGCCACCCACACATTGATAATGGCTGTTGCCTCTGGTCGACAGCTATGTTGACACCTAGCACCGATTTGCATGGTGATCCGACAGGTTTCCACTCTAGATCGATCAGAGCATCACGCAGAATAGCCGGATTGAGATTGTAGACTCTCTTCCAGAATCGCTCGAGATCATCAGCGGTCACTTTCGCATCATCCAGAAAGGTGTCGATGGAGGTCATGTTCCCTCGAGTCTTTGATAGCAGCACTTTATCTTGGTATATGAGTCGTCTGTAAATTGCTTGTCGAGTATCGCGTAGAATGTCAATGCTCAATTTGTTCATCAATACAGCATCTGTGTACAGGAATGTCATCAATTTCTTTCGATACGTTTGTCTTTTCGCCAGCTTTGTTGCTTCAAAAGGATCCTTGATGCGATTCGTGACAGGTTCGGATGGCATATTCTGTGCAATGTGAGCTGCTTGGAAGCCCGCTCCCAGATGGCCAAAGTATTTGGTAGCTAGATCTGGAGATGTTTGATTCTGATCCGGCGTTTCAAGTGTGTACAGCTTACAAGCACTGTTAGCAGCACTTCTGATACAATGCTTCCTCAACGGTATGATCAATTGTTGAAATGCGGTCAACATTGAGCCCCAGATGGAGATTGGCCTTGACTCATTTTCTAGCATGGCCAAACAATATTGTAATAGGAAAAGACAACGATCTTTGTGCTCTCTGGCACGTTCTACTGACTCGTCGTGTTCAAATTCATCATATGCAGCTGCAAAACGAGAATTTCGCAAAGTTCTCAATTCTATAGACTGGCTTGTAGTCGTTACAGCTTCGCTTAATTGCTTCTCGTAGAATCTGAGGGTTTTACAATTCTTTTGAGCCAGATCGTATGACGTGAGTTTAAAAATCCATTGCATAGCCTGACAACGACGGCGGACCTGTTTGTAGCGGTGGAGCATTAAGCGATATTCGTCGTCGTGCTGTCTACAGAAAATCCAAGTGATTGGCTTCGGCCGCCAGAAGTAAAAGACACTATGTTTGTAAGGACGTCTTCCGCAGGTGTGGCCGTTACGATCCATGGCTAAGCAGAGATCCATGAGTGTGTACTAGAAATCTGCTCCCACGACTATGATTTTTACTGCTTGTATTGCCACAGAGAAGACACTTTATCACTGCAAGACTTCTGGGATATCAATCAGTCGCTTCTCCGCGAGCCTCATCAAATGTGAGTCAGAGACCGAGACAGTGCGTGGCGGCGTCGGGTCGCATATCCCCAATATGTAATTAGAGAACCCTATGCCAAGTATATTGCTTCAGAAGCCGCGACGTGATGTAGATGACCTCGTACATCTTTATTTGGAGAAGGACTCTACAGGAGAAAGGGGACATCAGCTTCATACTTGTCAGGTCATTTCTCGCAAGACAGCCGTCTTCAGGACGCCCATCTGTTGTTGGACCCGGATAAACGCTCCCCTATATTCCTCTACAAATTCTTGGATGACATCGCTTTTGCTCGCTGAACCATTAGCAACTAAAGCCAATTTCCTTTCGGTTTCTTTTCGTAGATGAGGCTTGGTCAAGCTCTCATCAAAACCCATAGCGTCAAATCCTTCACACAATGCTATACCTAGAGTGCTTGGAAGAAATTGACTGACCCTGCCGGCTTGTTGCTTTATACAGTACTCTCGGTTGACAATGGTCTCAATATGTTGAGCCATTGTGGCATCTGTTCCAATTCCATTGTTGTCCATAAGGCCTATCAACTCTGGCTCCGTCAAGTAGGACGGTGGACTTGTGACACCGTTGGTCATTTTGCATTCATTTGGTTCAACAATCTCACCCTGAACAAATGTCGGCAACTGTGCAGACGATTCCCAGCGATCATACGGATACACATCAAGGTAATTCCTTTCTGTGACTATCAGACCATGTGCGGAAAATCTTTCATTAGCAATCTCGATCTCGACATCACTTTGCTGGCCTTTAGCGTCATCAGAACAGCAGGCTAAGAAGCGCCGTACAATGAAGGTATAGACCTGATGCTCCGCATAACTCGCACACGCCGCAGCCGTCACATGAGCAATAGGATGAATGGGAGGATGTGCTTTATCGTTATTACGACCGTTTCGAGGCTGACAAAATCCCGGTCGACTGGTCGGAGGACGACCTTCAATCAGCGTTTTGGCGTACTCCCCCCATTGCTCATCGTTGTATTGCTTTTCGACCAATGATCTCAAATTCATACCACGATCAAATTGGTCTGTCTCTGTACGTGGGTAACTGACGAATCCTTTCTGGTATAGCTTTTCGGCGTGTTCCATAATCTGATTAGAAGACATACGCAGGTACTTCGTACCTTGCTTCTGAAGCTCGACAGTCGTTAGAGGTAAGGGTCGCCAGCGGCTCTTCGGCTTCTGTTGAACGCTAACAATTCTTGCCTTTTTCGCATCAATTATTTGGGAATATATGATTACAGTGAAGAGACGGTCAAACAGATTTCCGCGCTTCCATCGAAAGTTGACTGAGATTCCATGCCTCTGAACCATGATTGCAATTCCCCAGAATTGTTCTGAACGAAAACTAGACACTTTGCGCCATCGATCGACCACGAAGCCTAATGTAGGATACTGACAAGAACCGTAGCTGATGATCTTTTTATCAAGAGCGGGGACTAGCGGTTGTAGTTGCATCGTCTGGAGTCGAGTGAAAGCAGCACCAGTTCGCAAGTCCAATTCCACGCGGGCTGCCACGGCGTTGACTTGCTGCATGTCAAGAGTACCTGAAGTTCTCGCCGCTTGTATGATATGACTAGTTTCCGGGTCAGCTGCCCATCAAAGTACTAAAGTTGATGCTTACGCTTTCTCCAAATTGTTAAAGTTGGCCCTTTTGACTTGGATATTCCGATTGGATTGAGTGGCAGCGCTCATAACTTCCCAGCCAATATATTCACCCTCACGATCACAGTCCGTCCAGATCATGAGCACCTGTGCGTTCCTAGCCTCGGAGACTATGTTGTTGTGTATGTCCTTCATGTTGGCTGCCACTTCAGTGACTATCTTCGCATCAAAGAGATCTGCCGGTGCACAAGAATACCACTTCTTATGCTGCTCGGTAAAATCGGTCGAGAAGAGATGTCCAGCGACAGAGGTCACTGTTACGTTGCAAGGACCCCATTCCGGAAAGGTGAATGAGCAGTCATAATTCCTAGTATACTGATTGCGTGTTGTTCGACTACGCACGTCCTGTCCTCCAAGGATACCTGCGACAGCTTTTGCAATGGACGGCTTTTCAGCCACGCAAAGAACTTTCATGAGAGGTCATCATCCATTCTTTTATTGTCGACTTCTTTGTCAATATATGATGGAACGCTAGTGATGTCCTGTTGCGTGTCGTGCAGCAATGTCGATGTGCCTCTTGATACAAAATGATTTGCTAAACAGCTTGCCGAACTTTCATCAATAATATAAACTACGAACTACAAACGACTTGGCCGTCGAATTGAAAGTGCCCGCCTTCACCTTGTGATGAACGGAATGGCATCCTCGGTCGCAACACTTGTCTAAAACCTTGGTCAGTCCTTCGGCTATATGAATTTGTGTAGCACGTCCAGCCACAGAGATTTATTGCACAAGGCACTCAATTACAGTCGTGCTACTTCATAAGAATGCTAAATGCTTATACGAGTGTATCTACAATTCATCATGTGTCATCTATCTATCGTTCTGTGCTCAATTAACCGCAATCTTCTGGAGACTGCCTTGCCACAACGAGTCAATGCTATCGGCGAGACCGCCCATAACGTCAAACCTCGACCCTTCCGTGTCACTGATCATGTCTAGTCTACCTTCCACGGCATCGAGTTTCCCGCGTATCTTCCCATCTAAGATCAGAGAAATAGTCAGGTCTTCGACCTCATCGTTCGAGATGGCTAGCTCAGCAGCAATGTAGGAAAGAGCTATTCGTTTATATGGGCCGATTAGCTTCAGCAGTACTGCAGTCCTTATGTTTGTGAGGATATCACTGATGTACTGAGCAATGAATTTATCATCCATGATATCAGCCCTATTCTCTCGCAAGATTTTCTCGAAACCAGAGATATCATCCCGTTGATAGGCTTCGACGAGAGAAGTCATGCTAGTAATTTGCGGATCGTTCTTGTACGGCTTGGTCTCCTGGCTGTCAAATGGATTGATCTCAGACTTCATCAACATGTTCGACAACACGAGATATTTGAGCACGGTGATTCGTTGTGGAGATCCGGCCTCATCGTAACTCCGGAATGACTCGAAGAAGTCTATCTGGGCTTCGGCCCAGTTCTTCTCGTACATGTGCATTTTTCCTCCACATTCACGAATGACTCCCATGATACGAGGGTGCGTGATTGATGACTTGACGCGCAAAGTGCGGTTATATAATTCCTTGAGCTTGATATTGTTCTTCGTTTCTGTATACATCTGAATCTCTAATGCGTAGACCTCAAGTAAATGGCTTCCCTTCGACTGATCCTCTTCTCCATCATTGGTCTCACACGCAGCATGAAGTTCGCGAAGTATTTGGGTCAATCTAGTATATTCCTTTCGTTCGAGCCACAGAGCTGCTAGCTTCAAGTTCGTCTTCAACCATAGGCGATCATTTTTAGCATCTGCCAGATTGGAGAGCGTCGTTGAGTAGAACGACTCCATGAAAGTTGTGTCCTTCGAGTTCGAAATATAATCCAGGATATTGTTCAGTGATTTCTCGGAGTAGTTGCGTGTCACCGCAGACTTGGTATAGGTAAGCAAGATCTTGTAGTACTTCAGGGTAGTCTCCTTGTCATCAAGTCTCAAGAATGAGATCTTGCAGATCTGCTTGAGCGCTTTGAAACCCCAGTCCCCTTTCTCGTCTCCCTCTTGATTCAAGACTTCTTTGAGAGCTTCGATAGCTGCTGAAGGATCATCATCCTTTAGAGCTTTTGCATTATAGTACTGGTTCTCAATGTCTACGTCTGCGACTCCGTCTTCAGATCCATCGTCTTCATATTCGAAATCATAAGTCTCCTCATCGACGTCCGAATCTTGCATGAAGTCGTCATCGGACATGATGTACAGTAAGCTGCGATAAGGCTCTGGACTGAGAGGAGACGAGTCCACACGATGCCTACTATGTCGTAAAGCTGAATGAAGGATAGTGGAGTATGAGTGCTTATCGATACGATCTCGTATTCGAAATTATCCACGATCAGTGATCCGCCAATCACTATCTGAGAGACTAGCTAGGCTAGGCCAGGCCAGAAGGTATCTCCCATTTCGTATGCAAAGCGCTTGGGTTGAAGCTCAAGCTCTGTTCTTCATCTGGTGTACTTGATCAAGTAGGATCCGATGGTCGGATAGCTGCATCTTTGGCTGTTTCTTAGAGATCCTTGCCGTGGCCACACCAAGTAAGATCGATCATGGTCGATTCTCGTGTCTGCTTCTATTGCCCATGCTATAAATCACCAGCAGACGTCAAGCTTCGAGTGCCACAAGTCGGAGATGAGGCAGGTGCTCAAGATTTCAATCTGGACGACGAGGACGCTCGTTTATCGCCCTCGGATCCTCGTGTACTCTCCGCGCTGTTCAACTTGGAGGCACTATACTTCTGTGGCGATTGTCATGTCATACGATGTCCACGGTGCGTCATGGAAGAGGTCGTCAGTACCTTCTGTCCCAATTGCCTATTCGAGGTTCCCTCCAAGTCAAATGTCCTGGACAGTCATTGTCCACGGAACTGCTTCAAATGCCCACTGTGTCAGTCGAGTATGCAGACTCAGGGAGATGATTCTATAGGGTACGTATTACAGTGTCTGTACTGTGAATACAAATCCAGCGATTCTGGACTAAGCTTCTGTCGATCCGGAGGACTAGGTTCCCAAATCAACGCACAGAATTCGAATGCACAACAAGTCGCATTTCAAACAGCCAAGGAGAGATTCGAATTCGATCAGCAGCATACGCTGGAACGTGAGTCCGAGGTAGCGCGAACTCTTCGACAATATCGAACAGCCATGGGCAGGACCAATCAAGAAGACACTAGGGAACCATACATAACCCCTGTACTTGCTTCTGACATTGATGAAACTGAGGTACCAGATCTGCTGTCTCTGGTCTTCCTGAGGAATAGGACAAACATGATACAGCGACATATGCAGAATTGTTCTACTAGGACAAAGGTGGCGGATTTGTTGCCGATACCAGCTCCGTTACGGACAAAGCGCACGAAGAGATGCAGACAGTGTAGATCTCTTTTGGTCAAGCCAGATCCAAAGCCAATGTCAATTAGCTTCAGGAGCCGTCTATATGCGAATCGCATCCTACCAAGGATAGATTTTCATCCCGTCAGATCCTCTGAGCTTATACCCCATGTTACGTCACAATGGATTTTGAAACTCATTAATCCTCTCGCCGATGCGTGCCATTTCACTCTATCTACAGCAACAAAGACGGAGCAGGGTGATCAGGTCATCATCCTGTGCCCCGAGTTCACTATAGGTCCAAATTCTGAAATATGGGAAGAGGCATCTACATCACCGGCAACAAGCAGTACTCATGGAGAGCTATATGAGTCTGGCCGAAATCACGCTTCGGTGATTCTTGAAGTAGTTGCTTCCCCTCGACTGGCACGCGTTTCTGCAAGCAGCGAGAACAAACCTGCGACTATGCAATCCGCAGCGAAAGTAAATGTGAGCTTCTCAGTCTTCGTGCAAATGTACTACGAAGTAGAAGCAGAAGATTCCAGCCTTGCTGGGCAAAGACCAGCAGACGACAAGAAAGAGAGGGTCCGAAGGGAAATTGGATTCTGGATCATATTGAACTCCGGAGCGCGTTCGTAGCTAATTACATATAACTGCACATTGTATGCATGTTTTTCAAGCCATGCTCTTTGCCAAAATTCATTTTCCAAATGTTTCCCGTTAAAGTTACGGGGGACAGCTTCTCGCGGCTCTCTCCAACCATTCTACCTGCCATTTTCAGCTTCAGCCAAGCGATTGTACTTGTTCACCTGCGGAAGATTGGTCTCGTGAGGACTGGGCCGCGCCGATTGGACAGCCTTGAAGAGTTTGTGTGGAATATGCTCCTTCCACGGCAATCGCAGCGCTGTATATACAATACCTCGATAAGAACGAGGCCATATGCCACGAAAACCATGAGACCACAAGAAAAGACATTTCAGATTCCGCAAAAACCGAATGTACCCAAAAAATCGCGTGTTCCGTTATACGTGGGCGGTTTGGTCATTTACGGTGCTTCCATCTACTTAGGTTCATCCCTCTACCACATCTACAACAACAGCACGGAGACCACGTCAGCAACACAGTCACCGCTCTCCCGGATAGATTCAACGACGGATTCGAAACCGGAAGTATATGATCGTATAGCACAGACGTATGATTCTGATATTGGACTCGATGAGATTCTGATGGGCCTCACTTGGTTGCGGTGGTGGTTCGTGCGGTCCGTACGTGGAGACGTGTTGGAAGTATCGTCCGGAACAGGCCGGAACATGCCATACTATCGACCTGGACACATCGCCTCGCTCACATTCGTCGATAGAAGTGTCGAGATGCAAGATATCGCGCGGACAAAATGGGAGACCATCGTGCGTCGTGAACCGCATTGGAAGGAGAAACAAGTCAAGTTTATCGATGTCGCGGTGGAGGGATTGTCTCCCAATAGACAACAATTCGATAGCGTGGTGCAGTCATTCGGACTATGCTCCGTCTCCGATCCAGTCTCGTACCTGTCCCACCTGAGTCAATTCTGTCGACACGATGGACAGATTGTCTTGTTGGAGCACGGGCGATCAAAGTATGCCTGGTTGAATAGAATCTTGGATAATACAGTACATAAGCACGCAGAAAAGTGGGGGTGTTTTTATAACCGAGACATTGCGGCAGTCATAGAGGAGTGCAAAGACGTCGAAGTGGTCAGTTGTCAGAGATGGCATTTTGGCACGACGTACGTCTATTACCTTGTACCGAAACAAATAAAGTGATCGCTCACGCTCTACTAAACCTCGTCTTCCTTTCCTTCTCGCCCGGTACGTCTCCTGTTTGTTTCAATCATTCCAATTCGCTTTATTTTCAGCGATCTTCTCTGCTTTGAGATTCTCGCCCTCGCCATCTACAAGTTCAAAGACGACACAGAACAAGACATTGCCTGATTTCGTTTTACAAGTATACCTGAAAGGCTGTCCTTTCCAATATTGCAAAATTGAGATGTGAAGGTTGACATATGGCAGTGCAATACTCAACGTGTTGAAGTCAATAAACGGATTCGAAAAGTCGCCGGCAATGTGAGTGTCCTTTAGCTGGAGTTTCTCTCGGTGCGCCTTGTCCGCAAAGTAAGTCCTTCTCTGTTTCGTCGAAATCTTCTCCTTGACGAGATTGCTCGTATCCTCGTCGATCCGATCCAGACCTTGCGTGGTTCCGGTCGTGTTGATGAGATTCAAGGTAGCGAGTAAGGGAGAAAACGCCCACGGTTTATCGGAGTAGAGATCGGTCTCGAGCGCAGGGTCAATCCACTTGAGCGCCTTCAGTCCTAGAGAAGTACCCGGCGGTAGACTATCTTTAATTGGCTCATCGAAATCATTGCCGAACAGCAATTCGTCGCCAGAGACGTCCGCCTTGATGACGCCATTGAATTGTACTGAAGAGGTATCCGAGGACGATCCAAAGTACGCCGTATCAAGCTCCTTCGCTGGCTCCTTATCGGGCGTCAAGCCCTTAAAATCCTTGACACGGACAACGACATCTCCCTTGAAAAAGTCGTTGTCTATATGTGTAGGCTTCGAGGTGTCATTAACATGGGCCGTTTCCAATTTGCTGTGACTTGAGCCGATCGAGATTTTCAACCGGAGCTGACTCTTTGCATCTACCGCCATGGTGTATTGATAGTCTACAAAGCACAATTATATATTTTGGATATCGTTAGATGGATGCAATCACAAGCACCGGTGACGTCGCAGTACAATCGATATCGTTCCAACGGAGACGAATTTTTTTGCGGCAGCGGAGCCGCAGATCACTCGGACATCGAGATCATGTTTCACCGGGGACAAGGGGTTTCGAGTACAGGTGTGTATTATCTCATTAGAATTCGTCATATGCAATTAGTCGTCATGCTCTGATTTTATTGGCGCTGCTGTCTCGAAGGAGTGGGGATCGTGTGCGGTTCTATGGTGGATGAAATGCTTGAGGGGCGAGCGAGCAGGCTATACCTTGTAGCCAAAGCCAGCCATACACTTGCGATGCGCCGCTATCAGGTCCTGGCACTTGGCCATACCATCCTCATGCTCAAACATACATTGATCGCGCACCCGTTTCTCGTCCAGGCATATGCCTGCATTTGTCAGCCACATACCGGCAGGCGTCTGGCGGAGTGCATACAACAAGGCTTGGGACGACCGTCAGCAGCGAGCTTGGGCTTCTGCTCACCTATCTGTGCATCCATACTGAAGTGACGATGGACGGACAACGAGACGAGACGAGACGAGAGAAGGATGGGTTGTGGAAGAAGAGGCTCGAGGCAAGACGAGACGAGACGAGACGAGACGAGACGAGACGAGAATCGGGAGGCGAGGCTCGGGAGGAGCTCGCGGAGAAGAGCTCATGCGTGCGGCCGATCAACTTTGAGCAAAACAAGAACCAACGAGCACGAGCGGTGCAGCGGGCGACGGTAAACACATCCTCTTGCGCTCACTACGGCCGACACGCAAGTCTTCCGTCCAGGTCACGGTCACAGCCTCCCCTACGTCTTCGTCTCTCGGATGAGATCCCTTTCCCAGGTCATGGACGGTTCGGCCAGCCCGACGTCTTCCCACAAGAGGAAGTACTCGACCATGGACACGCAAGTCCACCTTGTTTCGTTGCCGCCGGACATGATCAACCACGTCATTCAGTCCCTCGATCTGCCTGACCGGGTCGTCACTGCGGCCATCGATCACAGCAACGACGCAGCTTCCGCGACGCACATCGGTGGGGTGCAGGCTTATGCGAAATTGGCCGGCCAGAACTGGACGTATTATGTCAAGGCCCTTGATGTCACCATAGGCAGGGAGTCGGACGTCCCCGAGGCCGCGAGGCAGGGCATCGACCTCGACCTCGGGCCTGCCAAGGTCATCTCGAGGCTTCATGCCCGTATCGAGTACGACCTCGCAGAACGGTACTGGAAGTGCATTGTTTTGGGCCGCAACGGGATCAAGATCGACGACAAGTTGTATAAGGAGAAGAAGACGGCCCGTCTGACCTCGGGACAGATCCTCGAGATCGGTGGTGTCCAGATGATGTTCGTGCTGCCGGACGCAACACCACAGGTGTTGTCGACGTTCATTCCGGCTCAGCAGCACAACTACCATTGTTCGGATACGGCAATGCAACACTCATATTCGCAACAGTCCCTGGCTCAGTCCCAGATGAGCGATCAGTCCGCGAAGTCTGAGCCCGATACGCTCGATGACATACTCCACACGCCGATCACCGCACAGCCCGCGACTCCCTCCCATCACCGGAATCTCGAGTCTCCGGGTCTCGTCTACAGTGGTGGCTATGACCACGACGAGTCCAACGGACATCCCGACCTTTCGCTCGACTCCAACAAGGACATCAAGCCTCCCTTCTCCTATGCCACTCTCATATCTCAGGCGATTTTATCGTCCCCGAATAATACCCTGACACTCGCCCAGATCTACTCTTGGATATCCTCTCACTATTCGTTCTACAGATACGCGAAGAGCGGCTGGCAGAATTCCATCAGACATAATCTGTCCTTGAACAAAGCCTTCGTCAAGGTACCACGCAAAAGCGATGAGCCCGGTAAGGGTATGAAGTGGACCATACAGGAAGAATTCATCACCGACTTTCAGAACAAGAGCCGTCGGCCTGGCTCGTCTCAGGCTCCGTTCCCATCAACGATCTCCTCATCTACGCAACGCGGCGGTGGTAAGAAGGCCAGACTGGCAGCCGAAGCTGCTGCTCAGGTTCAAGGCCAAGGCCAGCCTGTGGCCCAAGGTCAGCCTGTCCACCAGGCGCAAAACGGTCAAACCTCAGCACAGACCCCACTGCAGATCGACACGCAAATGACCACCCCGAGTCGTGATACAGAGACCCCACAGCCGTACGCGACATCTCGTTCATCACAGGATGAACCTCGTCCGGCATCAAATCCTCGGCCTCCCGCACCTCAGATGACAACGCCGCCGTCCCTGTACAAAGGCAGCGTCACGCAGCCGCTGAGCTCACCTGCACCATTCTGGAAGTACATGGTCAGCAACATGACGACGCCGACGACGGGTGGACTCGGTAGTCCCGTACGCACGACTGTGCTATCAAGTCCGCAGATCCCGATGCCCCAGATTCAGCCATCCTCGATGACGCAATTGACGCAGTCTGAGATCAGAGGACCTAGTCCGAATAAAGCGCCCGGCGGCGACTCGGAACAGGGCGAGATGGGAATCGGACTGGAAGGATTATTTGATCTGGAAGGTGTAGATCTGAGGAAGGGCTTTCCGGAAATCAGCCGATGGAGTGAGGCGACGTTCACTTGAAGAACAAAAGGTATACCTAGAGTGCATGATTGGAGAGTAGAAGGTGTATGGACGAAAAAATGATTTATTTTTCTGAGGAGCGATAGCATCAACATAGCATCTTCTTAATCTCTTGCATCCGTTCCAATGTTCACGAAATGCCGACTCGAACTTTTTGTGGCTGATTTTGATTTTCGTTTTCCCCAAATTTTTTAAGTGGGTAAACGACGACAACGACACGTACGTACGGTACGACCTGTCGCGGGAAAATGTTATTCAATCCTTATACACCGGATACGCCACTCTTCTACTACGGCTACTATGTCTGCTGTTTCTTACTCTCATATATCGTGCTTGTAGCATTACCGCCCGTCATTCGAGACGTTAGACAACGCGCCAAACACCAATAAACACACCCAAGTCTGTTTCTAATCAAGATTACTTTTTCTCTTTATAATGACTAATCGAATCCAGAGAATTCTTGTGCCTCCTCCTCATCGTCTTCTTCTTCTTCTTCTTCTTGTTTGATTTCCACCTCGTCCTCGTCATCATCATCTTCTTGTTTGATGGGTACGCGTCGTTTGACGACGCTTTCTAAATCTTCTATGGCGGCGTCACATACAGCAAGACAAGTAATTCTTCCTTCTCCACAATTCCAAGATCCGATTTCTGCCCACTTGCCTGATTTCGAGGCCGGACTCCACATTTTCACATCGCCGTCGGTGGAACCAGAGAGGACGGTGAGGATTGGTTCGTTGCGTCCCTTGGGGACGACGAGATGCGTCGCGATCGCCTTGACGCGCCGTTGATGACCCGTCAAGGTCTCCACTAGGTCAAACGTCGTCGTGGTATCGAAAATTTGAATCGTGCCGGATTCCAAGGTCGCCAATAAGAACTCTTGCATACTTCCCGGCTGCGTGAACCACGTCATGGCATGGAACCTGTTTCGCGACGGCACGTCGAATTGGTGTTGCAGCGTCGCTGACATGTCGTAGATTCCGATCCGCGAGTCAAACAAGATTGCGTATCGAGATCCGTCGTGGTTCCATTGCACCTTCAACGGTTCCTCGCGGCCGAGTTTATGCGCAGCCGCCTTTTTCCCCGTCACGAGATTCCACAGCCGGACGTTGCGATCGGTGCCTACGCTGAGACAAATCTTGCCGGACGGATGAATGGAGAGATCATTCACGGTGCCGTGTCGCGTCGTCAACTGTATCTGAGGCGTCCAATCCTTCACTCGCCAAATGATGATGCGATTGTTCTCGTCCGAGCTCAGCATGTGACTCGGGGACGCATCCGCAGGTGGGAATTTGATGGCCGTAATGGACCCGTCGTGACTCAGTAAACTACCCAAATCCTTCCGCTTCTTCAAGTCGTAGAGCTTCAAGACCTCATCCACGCCTCCACTCGCAAGGTACCGACCCCCAATCGCACAAGCCTTGATCTGTGCCGTGTGTGCCTCAAACATGTAGACCGGGTTGAACGTCACTTTCAAGACACCATGAGAATCGTAGCTCAAGGTCGCATCCACACCGTACAAAACGTGTTCGTATGATCCGATACATATACGGGCCGTCGAAGAAGGTTTAGCAGAACCAGACGCGGACTCCTCGGCCTCGGTACGAGAACGTTTCGGCATGATTCGAACGGTACGTAGACAAGGATAGATGATCCCTTGTCGCAAGAACGATGCTCATATCCATCATCTCTTACTTGAGAGTGAAATTGTGCGCCACCCGACGCGCTTCCCGAGGTACCCGCAGCCACACCGCTGCCGAGCCCATCTGGCTAACAGCTAGCTATATATACACGCACGTACAACTATATATGTACCGCTGATTGTGAGATAACAAAAGAACGCAATTGCAAGCTACCTTAACAGATCAGAGTATGCCACGGCAAGAGGCTGTAGCACCAGCATCACACCTAGAAATTGATAATACGCTGGGCGGATAAGGCGAGATGGCACGTAGAACAATTAAACGAAAGAGGGCCTGAAGGAGAAGAGCGGAGTAAACACGTACGTACGTATACATACGTACGCTGCAGGGCGAATTCCATGCGTGCGTGCGTCCGAGCGAGCATTGAGCGAGCGAGTGATCGATGATAAGCGCGTCGTGGCGAAACGATTGGTCGAGAACAGGGGCCCGGCCGCACGTTTGGAGCTCCCTGAACTGTGAAGTCTGAAGCGACGCGGCTCGCTGCTGATTGAGCTGCTCTGCTGCTCTGGGGGCGGCGGCGGAGTTGCTGTGGTGACTCGAGTCGGAAGGCAGCCGCTAAACACCTCTCCCTCGCTCTCCACCACCCCCCGACAAGCACGCCTAACCCTCTCCTTCTTCCCTTATACAACTCCAGGCAAAAGGCGCGATCAATTCAGATCAAGAGCTAGAGAGCCGTCCACGGCGTAGGGGTCTTATCAATTGACCTAGACAAAAGGGGGTTTCCAGGCTAGCTGAGACTCTTTCCCATCCTCGATCCAAATGTCCATCTTCATCGGAGCGCGACCTGACGGCCAGCGATACGCTGATGGCTCGGCCCCTGTCGCGAGTCAGCACAGCAGGATGCCGCTGCCGGGCTCAAAGTTCACCCCGTCCTCCCTTGGTCGCTCTTACGTCACGCCGGATAGTTCCGTGTCTCCTGTCATCGACCCAAAGGACATGAAGGACAGTCCCGACCACTCCATGGGCTCTGACGACGAGACGGATGACCTCTACATGGATGGCATCGACGACGTGGGAGCGCGCGACGCAGCGCCTGCCTCTGTCGCAGACAGTCCCTACCTTGATGCGACGGGCGTACGCGTGCCGGAGGATCCGGCTATTTCCCCTGCGACGCTCGCTGAGGCCTATCTACCGGCGCTCTTCGCACAGCATGGACCCTGCGCGATCAGGCATCTTACACAGTACCTTGTCGTGAACAATCCCAAGTTCGGTGCTCTGGCACAGGGTAAACAGCGACGGCTGATTGTTAAGGCGCTCGAGCTCAAGAAAGGCATCCTTTTCGAGAAGGTCGGTTGGGGCCGCTGGAATTCGATCGAGGGCAAGATGACGGAGCCTGGACTCTTCACACCAGAGTCCATGCCTCACAACTTCAATCGCATCGGATCGCTCACCAGCGGGAGTCTCAAGCAGTCTGCCGGAGGTCATGCATCGGCCCACCTCAGACCTCCCCTGATGGGCAGTTATCCGGCATCGTCGTACTCATCCCAGCACGACTTTATGTTTTCACCCTCGCTCTCCGTGGCCGATACATTGCGAGAGGACGAGGACGATGGGGATATCGATCCTCTCGACCTCGATCTCGACGACGGAGATTCGGAGACGGATGAGGAGGATTGGAAGTCGCTTGGTGCCAAAGCCCTGCGAGCGAGACAGCAGTCTGGTTCTGTCATAGGCTCTTACAGGGACGCGAGCTGCCAAATGGTAGGATCGTTCAGCACCAGTCAGCGCTCGAGTCCCTACCCTATCAGACGAAAGAGCAGCGCGGGCATCTATCAGATGAACTCTCCAGGCGCTTCCTCAGGGCTTTACTCTCTCAGCCCGGGCGCTTCCCGACCGTCCTTTCCAAAGACCTCTTCGTATCTGAAGTCCTCTCCGATGTCGAACACGCGAGCCTCGAGCTTTTCCAGGTCTAGGGAGACACGTCCCAAGGAAACCCAGAGCTCCCCGACGCAAGCTGCTATCGACACCAAGACTGCAAGACAGGATCGCGGCGCGCAGGCAGAAGCAGTTGAGGCATTGGTCATGCTCGCAAGCAGCTACGATGACCGAAGGAACTGACCGCATCTCTTCGCTTGCTCAAGGGGAGATGAGATTAAGAACAGAATCGCGACGAATTGTGAATGACGGGGTGAGGCGGCTTGAGTGGGAGGATAGAGTCTGGAAAATTCGAAGGGCCGGACGGGGGAAGGGAGGAGCGATCTCAACATCCAGCTGCGAGTGTGAGAGGACTGAGATAACTACTTGAGTATCCAGGACAGTCTTATCTAGGTAGTAATGATACCCCTTCTCAACAGGACTTTTATCGCTCGTGCAATCCTTTCTCACTTCTCTTTCTCCCTAGAAAATTGGGTCGCACTGTAGTACAGCTAGCAATGGAGGCCAGGATATGTGCCATCACTTCCTGCCTTTGGCCGTCCTGGTTTTCCACTTGATTCGCGCAACACCAGACTGCATCACGACACCACAGCTCGTGTTCGGGATATACTTCGTCAACTGGACCGAAGGACGTGGAGACTTTATGTAGGTCGGGCCATGGAGATGAATACTTTTCCGCGTGAATACAAGCGTCTTATAGACACAAGACGAGGCTTACTCCTTGCGCCAGAGGGATCCTGGCCGAGGACTCGACTCCTTGAAGACCGAGCAGAGTCGGGCGACTGGCGTAGAAAATTCAGTTGCGTCCACATACCTTTGATCTGCGGGCCGAACCCTCTCCCGCTTACGCCGCCTCTTGCTTGGATCTGTGGAGCTCGATCTCAGTTCAGGTGGCCGCGCCATCACGACGCACGACCAAAGTGTCATAGACTCTTTGAGCACAGCGTCTCACCCATTCTCCTTACCGGCTCGCGCCTCCTATAGAGCCTATCCTACCCTCGCGATGGCGCCTATCACTGTTACGATCAAGGCGAGTAACGACAAGAAGTATTCGATTGAGATAGATACGGACAAGACAGTGTTGGAGCTCAAGCAACAGGTGGAAAGCGTTGCCTCAATCGAACCGGCTCGACAGAGACTTATATACTCTGGGCGGGTCCTGTCCAAGGATGACGAAAAGATAGATACATACAAGGTCAAGGATGGCAACACGATTCATCTCGTACAGGCCAAGGCTCCGGCACCTGCTGCGGAAACCTCCCTATCGTCTTCGACGACACCACAGATCCCTATGTCCGCCGGCACCAGTGCTTCAAATCCTCTAGAACAGATATCTGGAGCGAGATATGCCGGTCACAATGTCAGATTACCCAACTCCTCTATGTTCGGTCCTGATGGTGGCATGACGGGGAGCTTCGGCGGTATGGAAGATATGTCTTCCATGCTCGAGCAACCTGGTGTCCGCGAGGCCATGGACGCAGCTTTCTCAAACCCCGCCTTTGTAGAACAGATGATGCAAAGCAACCCACAATTGAGGAACGCCCCTCCTTACGTTAGACAGATGCTTCAGTCCCCAGAATTCCGGCGTCAGATGCTCGATCCCAACTTTATTCGACAGATGAATCAGATGCAACAGATGATGGGTGGTGGTCCTCAGAGATCAGCTTTTCCAGCGCCTGGACCTGCACAAGGAAGTACAACGGGCTCTGATTCGACACAAAGTACGGCACCTGCCTCAGGCACGCCGGCGGGCCTGCCCGATATGGCCTCAATGATGCAGATGTTACAGGGTACGGGAGGTCTGTCTGGGGAGAACCAAGTGGTGAATTCGGATGTGTCCACACAGCAGCAGCCGGGAAATCCTTTCCAGTCGATGATGCAAAATCCAGCTCTTATGCAGCAAATGCAGCAGATGATGGGAGGTGGCTTTGGAGGTCTAGGTGGCATGGGCTCTCCTCCACCACAAGAGCCAGCAGACACAAGGCCACCAGAGGAGAGGTATGCCGAGCAATTGAGGCAATTAAACGACATGGGATTCTTCGAATTTGACAGAAACGTCAGTGCGCTGAGGCGTGCAGGAGGCAGTGTACAAGGTGCCATCGAGGCCCTTCTCAACGGCAGTGTTTGAGGGGGACGAATTTACATGAACGGTAGCAATGACGAGCCACGACAGGTACGCTGTCGACACGATTTTGATCACTCAGCGTATCGACGGTTCGTTGCTCTCTAAAGATAGTTGTACGCCTAGTTCTACAGCGGATCCATTGTAGCAGGCTTAATGTATCGTGAGCACCGTGCATTTCTTGCCGCTTCCCCAAGATCTGATAATCTTGCGCGCTCATTTGCGACCGAGTGAACACGACGAGCGGAGCCTGCGCGAGAAAAAGGGAAAAAAAAAGTCCCGAGACGCTTTCACGGAGGCTCGCGCGGCGGCTCTGAAGGCTTTGAGAGCCGCAAGAAGCGCTCAATCCTCCTCGGGATCCCCGATCGTGGTCAGAGAAGACCCAATGTCAGTCAGAAGGAGACGAAGGCATACTATCGACGAGGCCGAGCGAGGTTGCTGTAGGGAGGGGGACCCGTGCAGTTGCCTATCAGCGTCCACGAAGGGAGGGAAGCATGAACTGATAAGAGCCTGCTGATCGAAAAATAATTGGAATCTGGCCCCATTCGCGGGAGCAGCCGCTTGCTTCTCCTCTATTTCAATCAGAGCCTCCGTCTGCCAGCCTGTCTGCTCCTGTACTTCCCTGTCTTCCCAACAGACTCAGTTCTCACCCACAGTCCCAAGTCCAATCCCACAGCAGATATGTCCAACTTACCTTCTGAGCCAGAGGTGGGTCCAATCCTTCTATCGTTTCCATCGATCAATCAGGCTGACGTGTCTCTAGTTCCAGCAGGCATACAATGAGCTGAAGTCGACCCTCGACTCTTCTACTCTCTTCGAGGCACACCCTGAGTACAAGAAGGCTCTCGAGATCATTGCCATCCCAGAGCGAATCATCCAGTTCAGGGTCGTCTGGGAGTCCGACAAGGGCGAGGTCATGGTCAACCGTGGTTTCCGAGTCCAGTACAACTCCACCCTCGGTCCATACAAGGGAGGTCTCCGATTCCACCCAACTGTCAATCTCTCCATCCTCAAGTTCCTCGGATTCGAGCAGATCTTCAAGAACGCTCTCACTGGTCTCTCCATGGGAGGTGGAAAGGGAGGTGCTGACTTCGATCCAAAGGGCAAGTCTGACAACGAGATCCGACGATTTTGTGACTCCTTCATGCGAGAGCTCTCTCGACACATCGGAGACAACACCGACGTGCCAGCTGGTGACATTGGTGTCGGAGGACGCGAGATCGGTTTCCTCTTCGGTGCCTACAAGAGGTACAGAAACTCCTGGGAGGGTATTCTCACAGGAAAGGGTGCCGCCTTTGGTGGTTCCCACATTCGACCAGAGGCTACCGGATACGGTCTCGTCTACTACGTCGAGCACATGATCAAGTACGCCGGTGCTGGCTCTTTCCAGGGAAAGACCGTCGCTGTCTCAGGATCAGGAAACGTTGCCCAGTACGCTGCCCTCAAGGTCATTGAGCTCGGCGGTACCGTCGTCTCCCTCTCCGACTCTCAGGGTGCTCTGCTCTGTGAGTCTGGTTTCACCGCCGAGGACATTGAGGCCATCGCCACCATCAAGCTTCAGCGAAAGGCCCTTACCGCCTTCTCCGAATCCAAGGACACCTCCAAGTACGTCTACAAGGCTGGCGAGCGACCATGGAAGCACGTCAAGTGTGTCGTTGCCCTGCCATCTGCGACTCAAAACGAGGTCTCCGGCGAGGAGGCCCAGGCCCTCATCGACAGCGGATGTCTCTTCATCGCCGAAGGTTCCAACATGGGTTGCACGCAGGAGGCCATCGACCTCTTCGAGAAGGCCCGATCGTCTGCATCCGACAACAAGGCCATCTTCTACGCACCAGGAAAGGCCGCCAACGCCGGAGGTGTCGCCGTCTCCGGACTCGAGATGGCACAGAACTCTGCCCGTGTCCAGTGGACCCGGGAGCAGGTTGACGGAAAACTCGCCGACATCATGGAGAACTGCTTCACGCAATGTATTGAGACCGCCGAGAAGTACTCACCAGGAAAGAAGGGACAGCTCCCTTCCCTCGTTTCTGGTGCCAACATCGCCGGATTCGTGCGTGTTGCCGAGGCCACCAAGGCTCTTGGAGACTGGTTCTGAGCGCTTTGAACGTCCCTACCGCTGGTAGTTTACGATAACGTTCTCTTCTCATCATCGACCTCCCTTTCAAAAACGACCTTCTCTGACTTCTTTTCCTTTCAGCACACAAAATTTATATCTTTGGCAATAAATAGGCATATCTAACAACGAAAATAAAAAGTCTTTACACAATTACCTGTTTCTTGTTGTACTCAATGTTTCGTGTTTTCTGATTGAAATTTTCGAAACAATATGATCCTATCGTGGAGAGGAAACTCGAGGCTTGAGTGAGCGGCTCCGCAAAAACGGCCACAAAGTTTTAAAAAAGGACTTGAAGATATAATCGATGATTGGGTAGGTCTTTTTTTAAGGCTATTCTTTCTTTTTCCTACTTGCGTCATCTTGTTTTTTGAACAAGGCTTCAGCGCTGATTCCACTAAAGACCAATGCGACACCGACGTATTGTCCAAAGGTCAAGGGATGATTGAACCAAATGACGCTCAACAACATGGTCACCATTTTCCGCGTCAGGGTGACCGTGACGAGGACGAGACTGCCGAATTTCTCTAGTGTGTAGAAAATGGCGAGTTGGCCCATGGCTCCACATAAAGCGAATAGAAGGATATCCGTGATGATGGCTGGATGTTGGCCCATGAATTGAATCGCATCGGATAATTCCGTCGTGACGCCAGAGACCAAGTACGTCGAGACTAGGAAGGAAGACATCAAGTTCAAGCCGACCATCATTGACGGACCGGTGATGCTCTTACCGAACTGCTTAAACATCTGATCTTGTGTCGAATTGGTCAATCCGTCCAATAGTAAGTTGATGCTGAGGAGACCGAGTCCCCACCAACTACTATTGCTTCCGTCTTGTTTGGAAGAAGAGGATTTGTGGGATTTCCCGTTATAAAGAGTAAACATGGCCACACCCGTCGTCACCATGGCAACGACGAGGTATTTGTGCGGTGGGAAGCGACGCCCGTAGACGAGGACGCCAAGTGCCATGACGGGCAGAAGCTTACAGGACTTGCCCAAGATTTGCGTGGGGTAGTCAATGTATGCTAGAGATGCGTATCCGAACGGACTCGCTAATGAACTCGTGATGGCAATCATAATGAATTTGACGAGTACTTGTCTATTTGGATAGACTGAGTGAATCAACTGGCCCGAACCACTTCCCCGGTTGCGGAAGAGCAAGTAGAGTGATCCGGTGATTGTTGCCGCAAGACTCTGTGCCGTGTTCAGGACGAAGGAAGCGCGAAAGATCTTCTTGTCAGAGCCATATGGCGTCGTGGCGATCCGTTCCTGCAGTACCGCCCATGAAAGATAAGCTACGTAGATCGCGCCAACGCAAAGCATCAACTGCAGTGTCGATGCAGAGGACCGGACAGCTGGAGACGACATTTTTCGAGCTATCTTTGCCCGGATCTCAAGTCACCCAAGAGTCTTTGCTATGGTAGCCCAGTATGTAACGCAACAAGGGGTCAAGAGAACGTGAGGGTGGAGAAATGAGAGTCCTGGTGGCAGGAGTACGTAGTTCGCCAGCGTAGCAACAATCAAAACGTTACGCGGAGTCGCCGCGCGCAAGCCTCTCACGACACCGGCATCGCCGCGTCAAAGTAATCAGGGCCACTAGTACTACAGCCAGTACCACAGTACACACGGTGGCACAGGCATTGGCATTTACCAGTTGGATGCTATTAGAATGTCTGAACATGCATTGCTCAATGCCATGGTCGATAGGGACGCAGATCCCGTTAACGTAGAGCCGAGTTTTGCTGGACAGATATGTTCTATTTCAACACATCTGCCAAATCGCATCTTATTCCTGAACTGTCCGGGGCAATTATACACGTTCTTGCACTCCGCAATCAGGGTCAGCTACAGGCCAGGCGTCAAAAGTGAGCAAGGTCAACAGATTCTTACTCTCAATGGGCTGCCATTTCAAGCACCGGGACCTGGCGAGACATTTGGTCCGCAGATTCATTGCGCCATCGTCCGCTGCATGACTGCTTGCGGTTGGGAGATTGTATGTAGTACGGCCATCTCACTCAGGGTCCCGGACATCCATACGTTCTATTTCCGCAAAACAAAGTATTCGGCGGAGACGTACACCTCTCAGCCCATGGTTTGTGCTCTAGCCTTCATCGAAAGCAACGTGATGCGCCTCATCGACTGTCCGGTCGCTCTTTTAGAGCTCATCAAGGTCACTGTCGAGGGCCACTGGCGCAAAGGCGAGAAGAGCGCCGTCAAGTTCAAGGTCAAGGACTCTGTGCCGGAACTCACGCTCAAAGGCAGAGTGTTTGACGCAACGACGAACAGCGAGCTCATCGCTACACGCACAATACTGGCACAGCTGATCAGTAAGATGGGCGCTGCTGGCTACACTATCATCACGTCGTGTCAGACCAAAGTCAGCAATGCGGGCATGCGGCCGCAAGAGTTGGACACCTGGATCATCAGGTGTCCCGACGATGGAAACGATGCAGCTAAAGACGGGACTGTGCCCTCGGAGACATTCAGAGACTAAGTTGTGTGTGTTCTCAGAACTGAACGTTCAACGTCTCGGGAGGGCCGAAGCAAATTCATTTCTGCCCGACACTTTTCGCACGCTCAGACTCGCGAAATATTCAGACAGGCACCCTACTAGGAGTTTCATCGATACGAGGCAGGCATGAAGCGTAAAGCGAATCCGGTCGAGCTCGACGTTGTCTCGGGCCGTGAAAAGGTCTTGCGACTAGAAGCAGAATTGTCCGATGGTCAATCCTCCCTAAACAATATAGTACACCTTCTCGATCTAGCGAACTCTGCCGATAATGACACTCTGGAACAGAGCCAGCTATCTCTGTACAAGATATTCAAGAAGTTGATTTCCTTGAAGAAGTTGGAAAAGCCCAAGAAGGGGGACACGCCGACTATCGTAGCTTGGCTGCGAGAACGCTATGCAGAATACAATAAAGTGCTGTTGAGCTCACTGGAGCACAAGAAGGCTGCCATTCAACTTTCTGCCATCACCTTGTCGCTCAGACTCATGAAGGACGATCCGCTGAATGCCAACCCGGGCCAATTTCCCGTGGAGCAGTATGGACGGCTTGTAACGGCCTTGCTGCTGTCTGAGAAACTGCACGAGTCGACTAAATACAACTTCCGACAGGACTACTTGGACCCATTCGATGACTTGAGATTCTACTTTTATAAATTTGCCGAGAAGACAGCTCTGGAGGCGCAACGCAAGAACAACAAGGTACAGAAGAACATCGTCAGGGATAACACACTTTCGCTTCTCTGCGCGATGGTACAATTCCCCGAAAAAGATGAGGACATTAGTAAGTTCTGGATCGCCGTGGAATCTCAAACCAAATCTGGCGTGGCATCATTCAATGGGCATCGAAAAGCGTTCTCGGACGCCTGGATCTCTACCTTGCGATTCCGCTTGACAGAAGAACAATACAAGCAGATTCTGGCTCTCATGCACAAACGCATCATACCCAACATGCCAAAACCGCAGTTGCTGATGGACTTTTTCACCGATTCCTACGATGCGGGTGGTTCCACTTCCCTTTTGGCCCTGAACGGCCTCTTTTACCTGATGCAGAATCATGGTCTGGATTATCCAAAGTTCTTTGAGAAGCTTTACGCCTTGTTCGATGACAACACGATGCATGTGCGACACCGATCTCGCTTTTTCAGACTGGCTGACCTCTTCTTAAACTCAACACACGTATCTGCAAGTCTTCTTGCGAGTTTCATCAAGCGAATGTCGCGATTGTCCCTGACAGCTCCACCCGCCGCCATCGTCATCATCATTCCACTGACGTATAATCTGCTCAAGAAGCATCCATCGTTGATGCCTCTCATTCATCGTATTGATGGCGATCAGAGCGGATCCGACCCGTTCGATTCTCTCGAAACGGATCCTGCAAAGACGCATGCCATTGATAGTTCATTATGGGAGATGTCGTCATTGACAAGTCACTATCACCCCAATGTGGCCACATTAGCTCGAATCCTCGGCGAGCAATTCACCAAGCCGTCGTATAATCTGGAAGACTTTTTGGATCATTCTTATACGACCATGACAGACGCCGAGATGAGGAAGAAACTGAAGAATCAAGTTGCCACATCTTTCGACAAACCTGTTGCCTTGTTTGCAGAATCCGAGATGTTTGTATACTGATATAACGTTTGTACAAAATAGCCATAGCATAGCGTTGTCTAGCGACCAGCAAAGCTTATATGAAAGACTTTTATTTTATCCACATGCGCGCAATTCGGAATTTGAAAATTGATTTTTTAATCGGTCGGAGGGTCCGCTAGGACTCTACCTTATCCCACGTAAATCCTGCCATTCTGGTTACGTTAGCATTCGACGTGGTTTGCCCTCTGGACTGTAATCTGCCATTGTCAATCTCAATCTTCGGTCGCTTGAGAAAGGGAAAAAAAAATAAGAATTGGACATTCTGTCTATGAAAGAAGATGGCAATGCGATAGAAACGGTGATTTGCGGCGGCGTTGCTGGTCTAGTAAACAGGTTCTGTATTGCTCCATTGGATGTGCTAAAGATTCGGTTACAATTACAGTCATCGGAGCGGCTATACACTGGGATTCTCCATGGGTTCCGGACGATAATCAGACAGGAAGGAATCACTGGGTTATGGAAGGGCAATGTCTCTGCTGAGATTTTGTACGTGACGTACTCTGCGTCTCAGTTTTTGGCGTACAAGGAGTTGACGGCGGCGTGTGAGAGGTGGTTACCGAGTGGTGTCGTGCCCGCCGCGTCGCACTCGTTCATTGCTGGTGCTGGGGCTGGTGCCGTGGCCACCGTCGTGACTTATCCGTTCGACTTGTTCAGGACGCGGTTCGCGGCCCAGGGACCGACGACGCGCGTCTACGGCGGGTTGTACCATGCCGTACGACACGTCGTCCGTCACGAAGGGTACCGCGGGATGTACCGTGGCCTCACGGCCTCCGTCACCCAGATCGTACCGTACATGGGCCTCCTCTTTGGCACCTACGAACCCTGCCGACTCTCCCTCGCGTACCACGGCGTCCCTACGGGCTGGGACTCTGCCCTCGCCGGATTCATCGCTGGTTCTTGCTCCAAAACGGGCGTCTTCCCACTCGACCTCATCAGGAAACGATTACAAGTGCAAGGGCCCACGAGGAAAGCTTACTTTCTAAGTACCATCCCCGTGTACCACTCCAGCATGGCATGTGTCGTCCAGATATTCCAACGAGAAGGAATCCGCGGATTCTACAAAGGTCTCGGCGTCAGTCTCTTGAAGAGCGCACCCAGTTCTGCCATCACCCTCTGGACCTTTGAACAGAGTGCTAGATTGCTTCATTTCTTAAAAGACAAATCAGGACACGTCAAGGCGTCGTGAGGCTATAAACAAGTTTAATCCACCCGCGTACAGCAAGCGCAAGCGGACGCGCACATCCACTAAAATCCTGGCGAAAGCCGTCTGTCGTTTTGCCAAATGGTTTTGCATGATCAATACTTCAATCTTGGCAAGAATAAAGGACGACACTGCATGTATAATATTTATATAAAAAGTCGTTGTATTTATAGGCACTTCATGATGAATATTTTAGATCTGGGGAACGAGATGCGCGAATTGAGCCTTTCATTGAAGCCCATTTCCTGTTGATCCAGGTTGACTTTGATCGAGTTTCGGTCCCCGAGTGCATGCGATCTTGAAGAAGATTTTCCTTGTTGATCACCGCGCCACCATGTCCTGCTGAGGGCGAACTATTCTGTGGAACTTGTGGATTATGACTCGTCGCGATATGAGTATTACTTATAGCCTGATTTGTATGCGTCAGGCCGCCAGTCGATCGAGTCGACTGTCGCTGTTCTTCTCGAATGTCTTTGGCGATATTGATATTCCAATGTTGTCCACAAATCTTGTTGAACAAGACTGCAGCCGACTGCCCATCAACTCCGGTTCTTTCTTCCAGTGAGAATTTGCCTATCCTAGCAGATTCAAATGTAGAAAGCTTTATTTCGTTCGGGAACGGCCGAAGGGCAAATACTATACTGAAGCGGTGAGGGTCTTGTTGTCCATCAGGCAGAGTTCTGGGAGAAACTCTCACACGATGCACTCCAGCTCTGTATTGGTTCCTCGTGAGATATCTCAGGCACTGTCCATTCAATAGTGTAATCGTGAGGCCATTCTTGTCTCGTTGGCAGTAGTCTGGTTCTTCAATAGGGATCCACGAATTAGTGGATTCATTGAGAACCTCAAGCCCGGAAGAACTGCCGACCACAAGAGACAAGAGGCCCAGATCTTTGTGTTGCTCTGCGACAACGTGAGAAGTATTGGGCCGCTGTATCTCGCTGGTAAAAGCTTCTTGGGTCGCACTCATATGTGTCTGACTTGAAGAATCCTGTAGGGGTCTATCGTACCTGAACAGTCTTAACAATGTAGGGGTTTTATTGTTTGTAAAATTCAAACAATGACTCAGTAGAGGCGTGAACGGATTTTGGCGATCCACTTCGCCATTCGAGCTTGGACTCAGATCCAGATCTACAGCTATTTGATGCATCACCGCGTCAAGGAAGAGTCCAGTCTCCTTCCAAGCTTGTTCGGCGATTACACTGACTTTATGGGGTGTACGATTGAACGCACGACATGTAAAGATCTGCTTCTCGCCGGGAATTCGAGAATAACCTTCTTCGCTAGCACCGGGTCCTGTCGGTGCTCGATACCTGGTCTTTGCATCAGAACTGTCATTCAATGCAAAGTACTCGCCGGATATCTTGAATAGCTCAGAGTATCGTGTCATAAGCTCAGAATGTTGCTGGCCGTTCAGGGATAGATACCCGTGCTGCGAAAGCTGCTTCAACTCTAGGTCTGTCAAAGCATATCCCACCGCTGAAGCAGGTATAGGTTCCAATGACCTGTCCATGCCTGGACGCTTTCTTGAGTACCCCCAAGCGACGGCCAGAAACGTCGTCAGAAAGTGTGTCGGTCGAAGGTATAATGCTTCAGTGAAAGTGGCTGATATGTGGGGTCAAGCAACGTCATCGCATCTTCAGAGGCATATACGATAAGACTGATTAATACAACAATAACAACCTTGCCCTGGCTAGTTTCGCTACTCACCAATCATCATCTCCTACACGACTGCCCGGATCTTACTTCTTCCCCGTGATCTTGGTAATCTGCCTGCCGCCCTTTTTAAGCTTTGATTCCAGGGCATCCATAGAATCGCCCACCTCGTCCAGCAACGTATTCTGCTCGTCCAATTCCTGACCAATAATGTTGCCCAATTCTCTCTGTCTTTGTAGTATCGGCAGGAGAGAGCTGAGCAAGTCGTCCTGCTGCTGAATGATCTGCGTCTGTCCATGAAGTAATTCCTCATTCGTCTTGCCTATGGTCTCTGCGGTCTCTTTCGCTGGTCCCAGACGACGGCCACCGGCAGCCTTCGGAGCAAAGGGAGATTCGCTCGCCAAGGACTGGCCTGGGGCTGGTTGGCTGTGTTGGCCCTGAGCGGAGTGTCGGTAGTTTTGGGCTAAAGTCATCAAGCTGAGGCTCTCTCGATGCAGTTCGTCACAGACATCCTTTCTCCTTCGCATCTCCGACTCGGACAGGTTCTCGTCCTTTTCCAATGCCGTGATCTCGGCAAAGGTCCTGTCGGCGCTACTGAGAGCCTTTTTGATCTGCACGTAGCTTTCCTGACTGTGAGACTGTAGATGCCGACGGGCTACTTGCAGGTCAGATCGCACGGCTCGGACGAGCTCATAGAAGTCACGAGACTGCACGGTCTGCCTCGGTAGAGGGACCTCCAGGAATTGCTTGAGAATTGCAGAAGACCTCAATGATTTATCTTCGAGCATGGCTCGAAGGTAGCCTTCCAGGGCCAGTCTCCGTTCCTCAATGTCTGGAGCTCGGAGATAACTCTTCGGGGGTAAAGGCTTGGGAGGTTTGACGCCATCGATCTCGATGACCTGAGCATGTAGATCTGCAAATTCCGAATAACGTCGAGATACTTGATACGACTGCAGCGAACCGGCGAGGGCTACATGCTGTCACGATTAGCAGGTGGTCGAGCGTGCCTTGACCGAAGATCTCTCACTATTTGGTACGTCGTATGGGGTTTTCTGTAAGATTTGAGCGTCGAAGGGAGTGGATCAATCAGGGAGATCTTACGGTAGGGATAGTGAAAGCGTGGAGGGAATTGCTATCGAAGCTATCGAACTCATCCGCCGTCGCAATATTGATGTATGTACACAGCAGAACCCTCCAACAACGAAGACGAGCCTGCTGCTGCAACCTGCTGCTGTGGACGCCGATTGCTATCGCTGGGAGGGGACTTGAATTACGCGCTGACGGTGGGTCCGTTACCGCGGAGCAGATCGACTCGCTTTGTTCCCGCACTCGCGCCAACACTCCGCAACCGTTCGGTCAATTGCAAGTACGTCGTGACCCCACAAGATGAGATGTTGCTCTATTCTGTCAGGGAGATATGTATACTAAAATAGCTACGATCAAATGATCTAGTGTATGTCTCTTCACATCGTGTATTCGATTCGCTTGGGAAATCTGCATCAGCTGTGAATCTAAGGTTGCTTGTCTTGACCAAGAGTTCCGGTAATTATCGCTTAGGAATTTGATAGGATAGACACACTTACGTGTCCTTGGAACAGTGGTTCAATTGCTTTCAAGATAGGCCTGTCCTTTCTACGTATAGGCTACACAGGCATGCATAAGTCAGCGCATGTAGCCGTTGTACTATTGGCTTTGGCTGGTCTTGTCCTATGGACTTCGCCACACTTGTCGGAGTTCTGCCTCCGAGCCTACAGGAAGATCGGGATTGACTTTTCGTTTTACGACATGTCGCTCGACCTAGGTTTCGGAGAAAATGTTCATGAGCCATTCGATTGTACAGAGCAAACGATCGACGCAATCCATACACTGCTGTATGAAGGTCGTGTATCTTGCCGAGAGATTGTACAGGGGTATCTTGCGAAGATTGAAGCTCTCAACCCGAGCATCAACGCTATCATTACCTTGAATAAAGAATCCTTAGTTATTGCTGACACTATGGACAGCACATTACGCAAGAACAGCCCAGGGGAATTTACCGACAGAGCTCTGTTCTGCATTCCGGTCTTACTCAAGGACAACTACGAGACAAGCGATATGCCCACTACGGCTGGATCAATAGGCCTGGCTGGATTTCAACCTAGCCGCAATGCTCCCGTCGTAGAAAGGCTGAAGAAAGCAGGAGCCATCATCTTGGGTAAAACCAATATGCACGAATTTGCTCTAGAAGGTGAGATTGAAGAAATCAAGGTTGACGCAGTGCTGATAGCTGGTGCTTAGGTTTGTCTGTGTCATCTTTGGGCGGTCAAACACATAATCCGTATGATCTATCGAGAACACCTGGCGGCAGTTCGGGTGGATCTGGCGCAGCTGTTGCAGCGTCTTTCTCCACATTTGCGACAGCATCTGATACAGTGAATTCGATTCGCTCACCAGCCGCTTCTAATGCCTTATTCGGAATTAGACCGTCGAGAGGACTGATTTCCAGGGACGGGATTATCCCCTTAGGATACACTCAAGATGCTATTGGGCCAATTGCCCGAACTCCTCGTGATTTGGCAATAGCATTTGACGTCATGGTAGGTGAGGTAGGCTTCGACATTGCAGACAACCTTACCGCTCTGGTTCGAGAACAGGACAAAGCAGCCTCGTACGTCCAGTCCCTGACTGGTAAGGCATTGGACGGAGCACGAATCGGCATAATCACCACGCTGTTCGACCACGTTGATAGTAATGAGACCACTCCTGTCAATCAGGCAATTGCAAAGGCGATAAAAGTCATCTCTAGCGCTGGGGCGACCATTGTCAATATTACAAATCCCATATTCAACTCGATTGAAATGTTGACGCAATACGATGTTCAGCGTTTCGAGTTCCCTTCTATTCTTACCGAGTACCTGCAACGACAGGGTGGTGCAGTCCCCTATCAGTCTTTTGATGAGGTATACGCAAGTCAAGAGTTCTTGCCTCTCTGCTATAGGGAGGTTCTGGGGGATGCTATTGGGCAGTCGGTCAATGACCCGGCGTACAAACGTCGGATCGCGTCTCATAAGATTCTGAGGGCTCGATTACTTGAAGAATTTTCGAGATATCAACTTGATGCTGTCTTGTATCCAGAACAACAGAACCTTGTAGTGCCGATAGGCGCTCCTTCGCAAAAAGGTCGAAATGGCATTCTGGCAGCAATCACTGGATGTCCCGTAGTTGTCGTTCCCGCAGGATACTCGCCCGCGACGCCGTCGGCTCCGATTGGTATTCCCATTGGAATGGAACTCCTTGGATTACCATTCAGTGAAGCAAAACTCTTGGATCTGGCTTATTCATACGATATCTTGACTAGAGTAAGGATGCCGCCGGTAATCGCAAGGAAACCTCGGCATAGCGATACTCTCACCCGTGTTCCCCTAATCAGGCCTGATAGATCGGTGTCTGCGGAGTATCTGAGAGGCTCGCCCAAAATTTTGTAAACAGTAGATCAAGATGTGGACCCGTATGTTTGAATAGGCTGAGTACAGAGTAGGTAGTAATAAATAAACGTCTGTGAAATTGTCATGAGTTCAGTGTCTTGCTGTTATGCTGTAGTATTTTAATTTTTGAGTTGCGTTGCTTTGTGTCATCGACCCTGCGAAGCTGAACCAGATTACGAGATAATCCTCTGAGGCCAAAATTTCAAGGCTTGCGGACATTGGATACTCCTTCAGTGAGATAGTGAACTTGGCTCAAAGGGTGATTGATATTGGTTCACCAATTCTTTTCGTCTGAGAATAGCACTACGAGATGCGGACCAGCCGTGCCACGCCTGCGCAAATATCGACCTTCTTAGCTGCATTCTTTCCATGGGTGCCCAGAGATGTAGACTGGATCTACCATACTCCACAGGCCAGAACGGTCAGATCATATGTGACGTCAATCATCTTGAGCATCACCCCCACGCAGGGTGTCTACACAGCTATGAATGAACCGGACTTGCCACCGACCATCTTCCTCCACCGTCCGTTCAATTTAGACAGAAGGCAGGTAAGAGCAGGAGTACAGGTCCTGGCATGTCACAAGGGTTTCGATGAGGTCTTGACAGTGGGAATCAACCCCGTACTGGCACGGCGCTTGCAAATGAACATGGATGAGGAAGAGATTCAGATCATTTCAGGCTACAAGAGTGACCCGACTAGAAAGTTGGGCTATGCTGGGCCACTACTGAGTCCACTTGACATGGCCGAGATCACGGCTATTGTCCACAACGAGTTTGGACATGACGTTGGCAAAGTCTATTCAGAACGGCCCTCAGATCACAAATTCTCACACCTGGCTCTCATGAACGCATTCTCACAGGCGACTGTGGATCAGGTACTTGCCTGCACCCCAGACGGCCGCGCACTCCTCTATGTCACTGGCGAGGCAAGGCAAGAGGGTCTCGACGCAGCGGCGGCGGCAGGTATGTCAGTATTGACCCTGGGGCATAGAGAGGTCGAGGAATGGGGGATAAGGTATCTGGCACATGCACTGAAGTGTGAATTTGGCGATTCTCTCAACGTCGTCACCGTCATGGAGGACGAGCCGTCAATGTCAAAGCAGGGTGCGGAACATCAAGTGCAGACGTAGATGAATAGGACGGACTGCCCAACAAATGCGGCTTTCGAGGTAGATGGACATGTAGAGCACAATTCCATTGCTTCCAACGGGGAAATCCTGGACGCGGAGCTCATTGACTGTTCTTCCCGGTCTCTCGGGAAATTCGCAAGCCGAATCAGGCTCGAAATTTGTCGTTCTGCCATAATCACGCATTCAGTGGATCCTGGTGTCCTTGAACAAGCATGGCAGAAGTTCAGGATGAGGGGGAGCAGCAGCAGCAGCAGCAGCAGCAGCAGCAGCAGCAGGCAGCCAGTAAGTGGTGGTTCAAATTAGGGGAAGGAACTGAGTCTCTTACCTGATTAGAGTTGCATACGATCACAGTCGTCTTACCCCATTCCGAACCGAGACAGATCCAGGTCCAGGCTACCTCTCTGGAGACAATCAACGACATCAAACAGAGTCTGATTGAGCTGCCTTCCATCAACCAATTCTCCTGCTTCAACCTCGAGTACGATGGACAGGTTCTCAATGATTTTGTGGAGTTGAGTACTATCGAGCCATTACCCGAAAAGCCAGAATTTAGACTCGTCGAGGCGCCATATTCCGAGAGGGAGTCACGAATGCATCTTGCTCGTATGATGGACTTCCTCTCCGGTAACAAGGGATCAGGCTTGGGGGGTCAGACCAATTTCGATCAGTTGCAAGTCTCCGAGGCGGGTCCCACTCCCCTGGTCGACTACGACCTCGACGCCCCTATTTCCATCAATTCTATTACTTCACACGATTCTCCGAAGATACCTCTGTGTCTCAAGAATCTCTCGCTCTCTGCATGGAATCCGATCTCAACGGAGTACAAAACTCGAGGACATCTATTGTATCTTGTCCTCAACACGCTCGAGTCCGATAGCATTCACATAACGTCCAGTGTCTCCGGTTATTACCCCAACAATAGTACTGCGACAAAGTTCGATGCTTCGCAAAAGCCATCCACGAAGAAATACCATTCATTACTGCCCTTACTCAAGTCCCTGTCCCCTCTCTTCAAGCGGAACTATGCCGAACTCGAGAAGTATATGAGCTCGAGAGATCCCATACTCACCGTCCCAGTGACCAATGCTCATACGGCTCAGCCCTGGATGGCCGACAAGCCTGAGCACAAGGCCGATCCTCTACGAATACAGAAATCCTATCTCGAACAAGGTTTTGAGGGCAACGATTCTTTGCGAGATTGGAACGAGGAGTTACAGACGACCCGGGAGCTGCCTGTGACTCCCTTGCCGGAACGCATAATGCGATCACGATTGCTCCAAAAAACTCTATATGATTTCTCAGCAGCCGCTGCGAAAGGAGCCGAACTCTTGGTCAAGGGTGAACTCGTTTCCTTGAATCCGACTGAAGAGCGAGATGCTCAGATGTACATCTATAGCAATATTTTCTTCTCGAGAGGTCTCGATGGCGTAGGCACTTTCATACGTGAGGGTGGAGATGCTGCAGCTCACAAAGCCGTTGCGCTCGATGTCAATGGTGTCAGGATTCTGTCTACGCTGGATGTGGACGGTCTGAGTACTCTAGGCACTTGCGTCGTTGACTTTGCCGGAGAACGAATCGTTGCCCAGAGCATCGTCCCGGGAATCTTCCGACAACGTCCAGAGAACGAGAGTCAAATAATTTATGGTGGTGTCGATGGGCGCGACGTGGTAGCGAACGACCCTAAGTGTGAAGAGGTCTTCAGCAAAGTATCATCAGCTCTACGATTAAGCCGCCATCCGGTATTTGAGAAAGAGAACGATGTTCGCAAAGAATTGGAAATGTCGATCGAGACGAAAGGTCTGGCTGGTGCCGACGGCCGCATCTACGTGCTTGACCTCTATCGTCTAACTCCCGTCGATATTGAATTTCTCCAAAACGAATGTGTCGAGCCGAATGAAGAAGAATTCGTCTCTGTAGCAGCGTCGCAAGCGGACAAGAAGAATAGCGACGAGACGAAATATCCACACAGGATGACCATGTTCAGATACGAGCTGATGGAGGCCTACTGGGAAACAAAGCTCAATGAATACGTCCAGAACAAAATGTCAGAAGAAGATGCAGCCAAGGCCACTACTGAATCTGCGAAAGCAATAGAAGACAAGGAAGGTCAGGACTCTAATGAAGCACAAGGCGACACGAAAGCTGGGGACACAAGTGTTGACTCTGATGACTTTACCAAAGTCGAGTCGGACGGCCAAGTAGCGATCAATGGCGAACCAGAAAAGTCCGAAAATCAAGCTACAGAAGAGAACAAGGAAAGACGAATTGACATCTCTGGTTTCAAGTTATTGTTCAATCCAGACACTTTCCACGCAAGATTCCCTGACAACGCGTCTCAGGAGGACATCAAGCAGAAAGATATTGAGGAAGCGCTCATTAAGGATGTCTCCAAGTTCTTGCGCGAAAATGCTATTCCCAAGTTTGTCGAAGATCTCAAGGAAGCTAGAACGGCTTCACCTATGGACTCTGCTTCGTTATCGAAGGCGTTGCACAAACGAGGAATCAATATTCGATATCTTGGCAAAATTC
Organism: Taphrina betulina; assembly: GCA_008802775.1. Lineage (NCBI taxonomy): Eukaryota > Fungi > Ascomycota > Taphrinomycetes > Taphrinales > Taphrinaceae > Taphrina > Taphrina betulina. Next base: position 137,251 of record VWSI01000023.1, read on the forward strand.
TACAATTGGCCACGAGCGAGAAGCAGACGGCTAAATACTCCGCCCTGATCGATGTGACCACCCGAGACATTGTGGCACGGTCAGTAAAGCATGTCCTTTCTTCTCTAACCAGAGGCATTCCTTTCGCCCTTCTCTCTGCCCTTATTTCACACTTCCTCAATTGCCTACTGTCTTCCGAGGAAGTCAAGGCAACTGTTGATGCCGAACTGGAAACCATTTACCCACAGTACTTGTCCTTCAAGAAGCAAACCAAAGGCTCCGTACTTCGTGCTGTCGAGAAAGAAGCATACCGACGATTCCGATACACTTTGCCCGATCAATGGTCGTCTCAGGTACGTGGCCTGCCATTATTGAGAGAAATATCGCTGCAATTCGGCATACAATTGCTCGCTCGAGACTTTTTCGCTCCACTACCACAATCAAACGGCTCGACCGCGCCACAAACGAACGGCACATCGGAAGGAAATTCGAAAAAGTCCAAGAAGTCCAAGAAGGAGCCTGTTCCTATGGAATCCGCTCAGTTGAGAACTTCCATGTTTATGCCCGAGGACATCTTGAGCATTCTGCCGGTGATCAAAGACTCCACTCCAAGATCAGGCCTGGCAGAGGAGGCGATGGAAGCCGGCCGTATGTCAATCGTACAAGGTCAAAAGGACCTTGGAATGGAATTGCTTCTTGAGTCGCTATCGTTGCACGAGCAGATCTATGGAGTCTTACATCCTGAGGCTGCTAGAGGTTACAATGCGCTCGCACTGATTTACAGCTCTTTAGAAGACAAATCGAATGCCGTCGAGCTGGCCAAGAAGGCTGTCGTGGTAGCAGAACGTACCCTAGGGTTGGACAATTCGGAGACAATCCTGTACTATTTGAATCTGGCGCTCTTTGAGCATGCCGATGGCAACACGAAGCAAGCCTTGAGTTACCTACAGCATGCTCTCACTCAGTGGCGTATAATCTTCGGTCCTGACCATCCGGACATGATAACAACCATCAACAATGTCGCTGTCATGCTTCAGTCTCAGAAGTTGTATCCGGAATCCCTGAAGTGGTTCGAATCAAGTGTCAGAGTCTGCGAATCCGTGTATGGGGCCGACAGCGTGACCGCCGCGACTCTTTACTTCCAGATCGCACAGGCCATGGCGCTCACAGGAGACCACAAGAGCTCGATTCAGAGAATGCGAGACGCTCACGAGATTTTCAAGAGAGAGTTTGGTGAGGACAATCACAACACGAAAGAAACACATCTCTGGGTTACGCAGTTGACACAAAATGCTGTACAATTGGCTAAGCAAGCTAAGGTGGAAGCCACCAGAAAAGGTCGTAGAATCGGCGGAAGTTCGACTTTGGCGGGACGTGTTGTATCTCAACCAGTCCTCCAAGCCCAATCCACGGCGTCATCCACTACTCCGAAGGCTGACGAGAGGATCGGTGCCAAGGGACTTCAATCGATCGAAGATCTAGTCAAGTACATCTCAGGAGAATCCGCCCCATCCGTCTCTACCGATGCCAAGAAATCGAAAAAGAAAGGACGACGACCAATGCATTAAAATCTCATCTGCATGAGAATGACAAAAAATCGCTGTTGTATAGCATAAGGAAATGCATTTTTTCGGAGAGTTTTTGCAGATGTAGCAGCCAATTTAACCCCATCTCACATTGTACACTTTTTTTCTTCTTCTTTTGCATTCGAGAGTACTGGATCATGGTTGCTTCTGTCCTGATTTCCACTGACCGTATCGTGCATGCTCGCTCTTATTCAAAAAGTCTTGTTTGTCGAGATATCCATTCTTATTGGCTCGTTTCAATTCATCATTGATGCCTTCGGAATCGACGAATCCCGACCATTCCATGCGTGATTTCTCAAGGGTATTAATCTTCTTTGGCTTTGCAGATTCTTCAAGCATCGATTTCCGTTTCATGACTTTACGAAGTGGTTTGCCATTGTACATCTTGGGTGGTGGTGGTGCAGGGGTGACTTGAGGGGTGAGAGAGTCGAGGTAGTCGCGTGCTTCTTGAGAGTCTTTAAGGACCGTCTTGTTCTCCGTATGTACCTCTCCTGCGAATTCATACGTGCGTGAAATTTGTATCGTAGCAGGATCATTCTGCTGCGACTTGTTGTCATTCGTGGTGGTTTCTGAGGTCTGGGTTTTTGTTGATGGTGCAGTATTGGCATTCATAGCGGCCCATAACGCATCGACCTGCGACGTCGACGTAGCAGAAGAAGAAGCAGCTACAGGCGCAGTTTTGACGTCTTGTATCTCTTGCGCTCGCTGGGATCTCGTCTTGACGAGACCTCCCTCCGTACCAGGTTCCTCCTTTACCTCTCTCTTGCGTTTCTTTATTGAAGATATCGTAGACCCAATCGTCTTTTCATCACCGGAATCATACTCGCCTAATTTATCGTCGTCGTCGTCGTCATTGTCACTCGCATCAGAACCTGCCTTTCCAGGTTGGTTTGACTTGACGGCTGCTTCGGGATTGTAATCTTCATCTTCAGAGTCATCGCTGGCTTCCAGAGAAGCATCCAGCAGTACTTTCTCCGACATTGTGCTGTGTTACTTATAGTATGGAACTCGAATTTCCAAAATCTCCAAATTGTTCAAACTCGGGTTCCCCGCGACGGATCATAGCTTTCTCTCCACTTGATTAGTACCAAGGACAAAAAATGCCGTACCCGGGTCTTCCTGTGCTCTATTCGGTTCGAGATGCATCGATTTACAGGTACACCATAGAACAATTCTATCCCCAATTCTTCGACGTTGAAAAAGTGGTGTATGGCGAGGTACCGTTTCGGGATTACTTTTCCACCACGAATCCAGTCATTCTCGGGATTCAGTTATGTATCGCGTGGACGATATTCACGCTTTCAGTCTCCGTCGTGACGGGGAATTATAGCTGGACGGATCGATTATGGTCGCTCGTGCCTACGAGTTATGTCACATTGATGGTCGCGAGGGCATACGTGTCAAGCAACGGCAACGATGGGCGTGCACTGGGATTACTTCACGCCCGTCTCGTCTTGATGTGGGTCATGCACGTCGCATGGTCGACGCGACTGACGCGGAATTACGCCAGAAAGGGCGGATACGAGAAAGGAAGCGAGGACTATCGCTGGTCCATCCTCAGAAACAAGATGGGAGAGACTTTTTACTTGGCCTTTCAATTAATCTACATTCCTATCCAAAATATTCTCGTCGCAGCAATCTCATTGCCTTCCTACATCGTCCTTCTCATCGGCGACGAGGTCCCGCTGAACTGGAAGGACGCGCTCGCCATCCTGTGCCTCTCACTCGAAATTTACGGACAATGGAGCGCGGACGACACGCAGTATCGGTACCAGTCGAGTAAAACCAAATACGCCCAAGCGTCCAAACAAGCACTTGTGGTTGAGGAAGGATTCAGTCGGGTGGAATTGGAACGAGGGTTCGTGACGGCCGGGTTGTGGCGGTACTCGCGACACCCGGCCTTCTTCTTGGAACAACTCATCTGGTTTACATTCTACATCTGGGCCGCTTCTACCAATGGAGATTACTGGAACTACTCAGTCGTCGGCGTCATAGCCTACTTTATCCTCTTTCAAGGATCCACGAGGCTCACCGAATCCATCACGGCAGCAAAGTACCCCGAGTACCGCAAATACCAAGCTGCCGTCGGAATGCTCGCCCCCGTGCCAATGTCTCGATGGGTCGAAGACTCTCGCTGAAAACCTTCAGTGAACAATGCGTTGACGTTCTCTGCATAAACGACAACATGAACTCATGACAGTCCCCGTGAGTCGACGAGTAGTGTGATGAGTAGTGGAGGAAGAATAGAAATGGAGTACTGTAAATGCTCGTGGAAAAAATGCTGCTATGTACACACTGCCTACTCGACCCTTTGTGGCCAACCACATTATTCGATGCGTTCTACCTTCTTGATCATCTGCGGAGCCGGAGTGCCGCTGGGAGTGCCGCCAAGACCGTCGCTGCCGGGCAGATCAGGCGCCGCGACCTTGCCGCCGGCACCAAAGATGGCACTTAGGTCCAATTTGTTGGCACCATCGGGTCTGGGTCCCAGAATCTTCTCCACCTCCTTATAAGATAATACCTCCTTGTCGAGTAAGGTCTGTGCGACTTTGATCAGTCCATCTTTGTGTGTCTCGAGGGTATCCCGAGTCCTCTGGTATGCTGCCTTGATGACATCTCGCACCTCCTCGTCGATCATTCGAGCGGTCGTGTCCGAGAACGGCTTCTGAATCTGTTCGTTATCCATCGGATAACTCACCGTGCCGATCTTGTCCGACATTCCAAATGAGGAGACGTAAGAGGTGGCCATCTTTGTAACCTTGTTGAAGTCGTCACTCGCGCCCGAAGTGACCTGATCACCACCAAAGAACATCTCTTCCGACACTCGTCCAGCCAAGGCCATCGACATCCTGTCGAGAATTTGTCCTCGGCTCATCAGATACTGATCTTTTGGAAGATATGAGGCATAACCAAGAGCTTGTGCTCGAGGAATGATGGACACTTTCAGCATAGCGTCGTTGTGCTTCAGGAACCAACCACAGACAGCGTGTCCTGCCTCGTGGTGCGCTACAATAGTCTTTTCCTCGGGCGATAGTACTCGCGACTTCTTCTCTAGTCCTGCCGTGACACGTTCGATAGCTTGCTCAAAGTGCTGCAATGTGACGGAGGTTGCTTGTTCCCTGGCGGCGATCAAGGCACCCTCGTTACAGCAATTGGCAATATCTGCTCCCGTGAAGCCTGGGGTCAGTACGGCCAGCTTCTTCGACAGCTGCTCGAGGTTCTCCGTCGTGACAATCTTCTGCAAGTGCACCATGTAAATCTGTTCGCGACCAGAGATGTCTGGACGATCAATGGCGATGTGTCGATCAAATCGGCCGGGTCGCATGAGAGCAGGATCGAGGACATCCGGTCTGTTGGTACCGGCCAGAATCACGACATGCTCATTCGTGCCGAAACCGTCCATCTCAACGAGAAGTTGATTCAGCGTCGACTCCCTTTCGTCGTTAGAACCGAATTGACCGCCACGACCTCGAGCTTTTCCAATAGCATCGATCTCATCAACGAAGATAATACACGGCGCATTCTTCCGAGCGTTTGCGAAAAGATCTCGGACACGAGAAGGTCCCACGCCGACAAACATCTCCACGAACTCTGATCCAGAGACAGAGAGGAAAGGTACACCTGCCTCTCCAGCAGTAGCCTTCGCCAGCAAAGTTTTACCGGTACCAGGGGGTCCCGACAGAATTGCACCACGCGGGATCTTTGCCCCGAGCTTCTCATACAGGGCGGGCTCCTTCAGGAACTTTACAAACTCCATGATTTCCTCTTTCGCTTCGTCACAACCAGCGACGTGCTTGAATTTTGTCTTGATGTCAGTCTCGGCGTTGATCATCTTCGCCTTGGACTTGCCGACTCCGAAGATTCCTCCACCTCCACCTGCGCCACCTGCGGCTCTCCTGGACATGTACACAATGGCGCCGATGAGGAGAAGTGTAGGGGCGAAGGACAATACGGTGGACGCAAGACTGATTTCATCATGGTAAGAGACTGGTATCCGTTGCGTTGAAGGTATTCCGAGTTCGGCCTGAGCCTCATCTAATTTCCTCTCGAACGCCTCGACTGAACCAATGCTGAAGTAGTACGTCATGCCACTGGAGGCGGCGGAGCCTGGGTAGGTCTGACCGGTCGCGTTCGAGTGTAGGTTGACGCGAACACGATTGCGGTTGATGACTGTGAGCTGGTCCACGAGACCCTTGTCGAGGAAAGCTGTACGGAAGTCCTGCCACGTAATCTCTTTGCCACTAGAGGAAGATCCGGTCAGACTGTAGATAAGATAGGCGACGATGAGCGTAGTCAGGATAGAATTGGTGTTGACCTCAGCTCTAAACTCCTTTGGGGCGTCAGGCTTCTTCTTCGGATCCTTTGGGTCACCGCCTCCAGTACTCTCGCTCCCAGACGCCTTAGCGCCGAAGAAGTGCTCAAATCCCTTGGGTGCTGGCTTCTTGTCTGCCGCACTCTTGGAAGCAGGCTCATCAGCCTCGCCGACCTTGCCATCCTTCTGGTCGGGCTTTTTGGGAGACTCGGTAGCGTAGCATCGGCGGGAGGCGCTAAGCAGTCTGTATTGAGTCTGAGGTATTCTCAGAACGGCCCTGCGCGCTACACTGAGTCTGAACATGAGGGAGATGCCTCTCTGTCCTGGCCAAGCTGAGGATGCGAGTGATTCGTGTCGCGGAGGATAGAATGGCGTGGAAATGAGTTGAGTCGGCCGATCGATTACGTTTTAGCCAATCCCGCCTGCCCGTGTGAGGAGCCCTCGCCGTGTTCATGTCTCCTCGCGATCATTCAGCTCGCGTCTCGGCAGAGTGACTTGTTGGCTCTGCTTCTCATGTTCGTGTCGCCGTGATTGCGCCGTGGGCAGGCTTGCAGACTGACTGGGATGAAGGGGGATTCTGCGATGGCGTTGCTTCCCGAGTTCAGTGCGGCGGTCAGGGCAGAGTTCAGCTTCAGGAGCAAGCCGCGCGATACTCACCAGGTCGAGGAGTTCGAGAGTGGGACGGACGATGAGCCACTGCCTGACGTCCCTCCCAACGCGATCGATCAAGTGGGCGACGTCGACTATGCACCCAAGGTCCGCGGTGGAAGCAAGAAGAAGCGGAATAGTAAGCCGAGGAAGAGGAGAGTCGAGCACGCAGAGGCCAGTGATGAAGAGCCTCCGCCGAATCAGGATATGGAAGCGTATTTCGAGGACCGCGCGCCGCGCGTCGATGAAGACGGCAACGATCTATTCTGTATCTGCAGGCGTGGCGACCTTGGAAAATGGATGGTAGGATGCGACGGCTGTGACGAGTGGTATCACGGCGATTGTATCAACATCTCGAAGCTTGATGAAGGTCTGATCGACAAATATTTCTGTCCTCGCTGTCAGAAGAACGGCGAAAGTACTACCGTGTGGAAGCGCAAGTGTCGCCTGAATGGCTGTCGCAATCCTTCTCGAGATCAGAAGCAGCCTTTGTCTAATACTGATGGTGACGTGACCATGAAGGACTCCGAAGATGTACAAAACAGCGACACGCGGTCGAAATATTGTTCTAAGGAGCATGGCTTGGAATACTTCAAGTTGAAGGTTACCCAGGCTTTAGTGTCCAAGCCTTATCTGAAGTCTATGCTTATAAGTGCTGCAGATGTACAGAAGTTCAGGCAGATTGGCGACGTAGCCCCCGAAATAAAGGGCAACGTTTCAGATGTGGAGACGCAACGTCTGCATCAGATGGAGAAGGAACGAGAGGAAATCTACTCTGCGATAAAACGAGTCGAGCTCAAGATGCAATGTCTTCATAGTATGCGGGACCGTGCGTCTCGAGTCAATGCCAATCTGAAAAGTCGAATGGAGAAGGAAATCTGCGGCTTAGATGAGCGTCTGAATTTACAAGATGAGGATCTCGATGTGCTACTACAATCTGCAGATTTCATGGATTCCCTTCTAGGCTCTAGTTCCGACAAGATGTGTAATGTGCCGGCCAAGAAATGTACAAGACACGCCGGCTGGGTCTCCATCAAGTCTGATGGATACATGTTGGAGGAGGAGATACTCAGACACGACTTAGCAAAGCTGCGAGGCGAGGATAAAGAAATCAGACAGGCAGCACAGCGAAGGTCTAACGAGTGAGCGCAAGAGGAACTGGAAACGCTTTCTTCTCAGCCGTTCTCTACCGAAACGCTCAGTGGAATGGTTCCGCTGACGGATCTGACCCTGGGCTGAGGATCTCGAACGAGCAGATGCCTGGTCATACAAGCCTCGCTTCACCCTCCTGCAACTGGGATCGACAGGCTCGATATTCGAATTCGTGGCAGACTCTGGAATAAATAGCAAGATACGTCTCGGAGGAGACGTTAGTCGTGGCGTCGTGCTATGGACTTTCTGCTATTCCTCGATGTTTCTTGCGAAGCCATTCGAAGGCTAGATCATGATACGCAGTATCCGTGACACTCGACCTTGTACTCGAATAGCGGCCCGGGTCCTTCATAACCCTATAGAATTTTCTTTCTCAATTATGACTACCACTGACAATGGGCATCTCCTGCCTTTAGATCAATTGTGAATTCTGCCTGACAAAATACCACCATCGCGCATCGCTCAAGAATAGAATTCTGTGCCACAACAGTCCCACATTTTACCACTCGCATAATCCATCTGTCAGGGCTGATTCGGCAAAAGTTAGCGAGCGGCAGGGCGCTCCGGAGGCTCATTCTAGGAACGGCTCGTACAAAACACAAAGCTGAATCATATCCCGGGTTACGCCAACTTCTTCAACTCCTGGATCAATGCCGGGAAGGAACACGGACTTTGGCAGTCATGCTCCGTTTCACCAGGAACTAGCCACAACTGAACAACTGTCTGAACCTTCTAGTGTCACTGGTCCCTTCAGTTTCTTCAATCCGACTTCAGCGCGATTCTCTCGCAAGACGGGAGCCGATGGCACTAAGAGACACGGCTCACTTGGTTTCTTGTGGTCTTCACGCAGTAATCGCAAGGGACGGCATGAATTGACGATCTCACCGTCGGCGGACTCATCTTCTTCAATAGCTACCCCAAGTTCATCAAGAAAGTTCAGTGTCATATTACGAGGGCTTCGGCGCATGATGACGCATTACCCTGTATGGGATATCTCTTGGATTGTCGCTTATATTTTCACCTGGGGTTCGATCGTCTGGGTGTTGAATGCGATGTTTGTCTTTCTACCTCTCATTAGACCACAAACAGTGTTTAGAGATGAGATTCTCAGTGGAGGTGGAATCACAGCTTTCATCGGAGCCACGATCTTTGAGGTTGGGAGTGTCTTTCTTATTCTCGAGGCACTCAATGAGGAAAAATCTGGCTGTTTCGGGTGGGCGGTGGAAGAAGCCATAAAGGAAGGTCATGAAAGGAGAATGGCTGTACATAAAAACACGGAAAGCTGTAAACATTCTCATTGTTGCAGGCACAATCTGTTTTACAACCACAAGGGCTTCAGTTCAGAAATCAAGCAAGATCCAAGCTTCGACTCTTTACCAGCCACTCAGACAACCAGTTGGGTATGGTATCCATCCTGGCATAGTCTAAAAACACATTACGTCCGTGAAATAGGTTTTTTGGCATGCTTGTCTCAATTAATCGGCGCAAGTATCTTCTGGATAGCTGGACTTACGGCATTACCAGGGATAAACAATGAAATGTCACAAGGTCTTTTGGACGGCGTATACTGGACGCCACAAGTAGGCCAATTCTGCCAGTACGACACATAGACTGATTGTTCTCAGGTTGTGGGAGGTTGTGGATTCATCATCTCGGGGTTTCTTTTTATGCTCGAGACCCAAACAGCTTGGTGGAAACCAAACTTCGGATCTATGGGCTGGCATATCGGGGCATGGAATTTCCTCGGTGGAATTGGGTTCACATTGAGCGGGGCATTTGGTTACAAACCGACCTCCTGGGCACTGTACCAATCTGCGTGCTCAACCTTCTGGGGCTCTTTCGCTTTCCTCATTGGCTCTGTGATACAATGGTACGAAAGTCTAGACAAGTTTCCGGTGACGATCGATAGTGCTACTAGTGAAAGCGATCAAGTATAATCAATACTCATTTTGGGCATCAGCACGAAATAGTTCTCCGCCTGATCGGTCTTGCACAAGCTGTATATCGCGAGTCTATGCACAAGGTTTTTCCAAATGACAAATACACACTATCGAGATAGTGGCTGAGCAGCAGCTCAATCTCACTCGCTAGAAGACGCAACAGAGCGAATGATCGAGTTCGTCACTATGACTGACATAGCGATCTAATAACGAAGAGCCTAAACACTAAACATTTCTGACGCGGCCATGATTCGCTTCAGAACATAACTGTGAGCAAAGAAATTCAGCTCGGTTCGCTACCGAGGACCTTTCCGGAGGCATTGCACTTCTCGGAGTTGTTGATATTAATTGTCTCATTCAATTGTACAATTATGGACCAATTCCAAAACATGACGCTAAGCAATTGTTGAGTCACTTGACTCGTCTCAATCTCTTATAAAGCAGAACTCCAGAGACGAAACCAGCTTTCGATCCATACACTAATGACACCAAGGATTGTTATGCGCTCCCTCACAGCATTGGTGCCGCTCCTTCTGTGGTCTGGAGCAGTCGCTTCAGTACAAGAAAAGGAGCCATGGACATCCGAGAAATTCACGATACTTAAGCACGAGAATCACCCTGATCATAAATTGAGAATCTTGGCTCACGGAGGAGACGAAAGTCTCGCAAAGGAGACAGGAGGATCTGGATCAGTGTTTAACCAATACTGCCTGGGTGCAACGAAAGGGTATACTGGATACCTCTCTACTGCCAAAGACACGAAGCACTTCTGGTTTGCGTTCTTTGAATCTCGCTCCGATCCGACAAAAGATCCAGTCTTTTTGTGGCTCAATGGTGGGCCTGGCTGTAGTAGTTCTACCGGTCTCTTCATAGAGAATGGACCCTTTCTTGTCAACGAAGCCGGCACTGGAACAAGGAGGAACCCGTACTCTTGGATCAACAACGCAAGTGGATTTTGGTTGGACCAACCGCTCAATGTCGGGTGGAGTTATAGTAGCGATACCAAGCACTTGACCAACAGCACATACGCTGCTAGTGATGACGTCTATGCTTTCTTGAGCATCTGGTACAAGAACTTTCCTCAGTACAGAAAGCTACCGTTTCACATGACTGGTGAATCATATGCTGGGCGCTACGTGCCGACATTTGCCAGCAACATTCTGAAAAAGAATGAAGAAGCTGCAAAGTTGGACAAGTGGGACGATTTGATACCTCTTGAGTCGATCGTCGTTGGTAATGGTCTTTTTGATGAAGGATCTCAGGATACGTCGTACTACGACATTGCATGTACTAATGCAAGTGGTGTCGGTGCAGTCTTGGATAAGCAAAATTGCGATGAAATGTCGACGCATGTATCTACATGTGCCAAGATGTGGACAGAATGTGACAACACGGATGGAAAGAAAAGGTCGTGCCTCGGAGCTTACAGTTACTGCTTCACACATCTCGAAACTCCGTATCTGAACAAGACCAATGAGGCAGGTCAGAAGAGAAATCCCTACGACATTACACGATGGTGTATGGGCGAACTATGTTTCCCAATCGAGACTGCCATGGTCAAGTATCTCAATCTAGAGCCTGTTCGCGATGCGTTCCACGTAGATACAGCTGCCAAAAAGTTCGAGTCTTGCAATACGCGAGTGAACACAGCTTTTTGGAGAGAGGGCGATATGTTGGGATCATCTACTGCAGAGATGACGTTTCTCTTGAACCAAGGCACGCGAGTACTGGTTTATGCCGGTAATTACGATTGGTATGTTACACATACGTGCTCAATGAAAGAGAAAAATTGTCTAATGAAATGTTTTTTAGGATCTGCAATTTTGTCGGTATACAGAGGTTCCTCTATACTCTGCCATGGTCCGGCCGTGGAGGATACCAGGTCGTATCGAAGATTCCGAAACGGTGGTCTGCAGGACTCACTTGGGAATATAAGAATCTCAGATACGTCAAAGTCGAGGGCGCAGGTCACGTAAGATCACTTCTTGATGCCACTTATTGATGAATTGCTGACACGTTATCCAGATGGTGCCAAAAGACAAGCCTAAAGAAGCGCTGGACATGTTCAAAACTTGGATTCACAGTCAGCCACTAGTATAAGAACCTTGATCAATTGGAGTATTATTCTCAACACCAACAAAATTTTTGGTTATTGTGCCATTCGATGGATTGTCCACTACTCGTTCCATTGACATGCAATGCTGAGATCGATCCCTTTCTCATTTCCTCTTCCGCGACGTCTAAATCAGTCGGTAAGGCCTGCTTGATTTCACGCAATGATTTATCCCAAATCACAATCTTCTTCATTGAATATTTGACGGCAGTTTCTACTGCTGCATCAAGCAGTACTCTTAAATGTTGGATCGAGTTGTATCGTATACGTAAAATGTACAAGATTGAATCGGTTTTGGAGAATTGTAGTGTCCACAAGGCAAACCCCGAGTCATCGATGCGATACCCGACGGTATCGATCGGACTTGACGATTGTAGACTGTACATGTAATCCATACGTGCGTGATGCCACCTCATGACTTCAGAAGTAGGCAGGAACGACCAGATTGTCGCGTCCGAAGGACTGACTTGCGCCACTTCTTTCGTAATGTCCTCTACGTCCGCCTCACAAATCCCAGCGACTTGGTCTCTCGTGATCCATCCACCACTTGCTCGATCACCCCTGGAAGAGTCGTGCTTGGTGGGGGCATGTATCTCGATGGAGACGGATCGAGATGGATGCGTGGCCCATCCGAAGCGGGCATAGTAATCAGGCCCGATATCAGACCATAAGCCACCACCCAAAACGCCCTCCTCATTCTCCAAGTGGTGAGCGAGTAATGTCAACATGAGACCGGCGTACCCGCGCCGTCGGTACTCTGGACGACAGTAGACGCTCGCGATGCCATACCCATTTCCAACCACGACACTCCTCTGTCGTCCACCACCAGTAGTGTCCACGCGAGACACGACGCATGGCCGAACCAGTGTCTCACAAGCGCTCAAAATGTCATCACTCGTAGAGTCCGCCAAAAGTACCCAATTCGTCTGAGAAAATGACGCGTCAGGATACGTATCTACTTGAGTCTGCTCACGCGCCAAGTACTGATCCAAGCTCAGATCATCTGCCCATTCTTGGAAATTCAAGCGCCAGGATTCTTGTACCTGAAGTCTTGTCGCGCGAGCCAAAATTGGCATCTCGTATGTATCTATACAAGTCGATCTCCTCACTCGTCAATGGAAAGACTCAAAACATGCCATCAGTGCTTCCAGTCTCATAGAGGCGGCACGTGGCAAAAAGGACGATCTAACGAGTACTCAAGTAGAAATCTGGGAAATCATATGATTATTTGCTATGCCATCCGCCATACATCGCTATAACGTGCGCAATCATGACAATGATCCTTGAGATCATCCGCAACAAGCCCTAGTGCTGTGACGTCCATGCCATCCAAAACCTTACAATTTCTATTCTCCAATTCCACAAACTTTGACCACTCGCCCTTCACTATCTCGGCTTCTATCCCATTCAAGACCTTCATCGCTACAAGCAAGTCATTTCTACTTCGCGCAAGGGAAGCCCTCGACGTCATAAATGCCGACTGGAATTCTGTGCCTATCGATCCCTGCTTGGTCGTGAATGTGTCGAAGCACTTTCCAGGATTGGCCGGCATAGCAGAGGACGCATTATATGCAATTTCGTTAATCTCACTCAGAGTCACAGCCCGTGCCATGAGGCCGACAGGAGAGGTGTTGATGTTGTCAAGTAATTGAACGGCAGAGCGATGCTGCCAGTAGATAAGACTGCTCTTGCCCGAGAGCCAGGTATTTGCCAATAGAGATAGAACGAGTAACATGAATATGATGCCGTTCGCAGAAATGATGTCCCAAACCTGGGAGAGCGCTGCAAGCATAAGCAAGAACGATTCGGTGTAAAGTGAAGTCATGAACTCTGCGGGATATTTCTTGATTAGGTTCAGCAGGGAGAGTCTTCGTCGTCTAGCAACCAAGAGCGGATCCTGATTCTTGTCCAAGTAGAACGGCTCGCTGTGGCCACCAACTCTGCCGTAGATACGAACAGCTTTTGAAGTCTTGGATTGCAGTCCAAGGCGATCAAGGACTTCTCGTTCAATGAAATGAGTGACTTGTCCTACGTTAGGCAAAAATTCAGCCAGAACTGCCTGTTGAACCATGCCTCGGAGTAGATAGTTTTGGCCTTTCCAATCGACATCGAGCCACATCCTCAGTCTTGATTTCGTCTTGGAAACGAAAGAGATGTTGAATTTGACGATGGAGGAGGATTTCGACCCAAAGGGATACTGCTCGAGTTGTCGGTAAGTCAGGACCGTGTAGTCCAAGTGCTCCACACGCTTGCTTATCTTCTGATAGTCCATTTTCTGGACTGTTTCGCTCTTTCCATTCGCATCACAGTACATTGTTCTATAGCTAAAGACTCTAGCAAGTGCTCCGTCCTCCACCGTCTTCCATGGACCTTGCTGTACATTTGGAACGTTAAACATGGCATAGCACTGCAGCCAGACAGGACTACGATTACCAAAGAGCAAGTGAAATAGACCCTTGGCCGTAATCATATACTCCGCATCGTAGACCTTTGCTAGCATTTGATCGTCTGGTTCCGTCAAGACAGGCTCAGACGGGAGCTTTAAACGCATGACGTCGACCTTGCCAGACCTGCGATTGGGAGGACTGTCATCGTCTTCATCTTCACTCGAGTCCAATCCTTGATTCGTCCTTTTATTTCCCGTGGCTGGTCTTGCGACAACTTGTGTATCGTCTGGCAAGGTCGTCTTCAGGATAGAGAGCATTTGGAGAGCGTTCTTCGGCTCATCTGCAATATAGTTCGCCAATAAGAGTTCGATACGTTTTCTTACTAGACTTGCGTCATCGAGATAAATGGTGGCAGTCGCTTCGCCAAAATCATGAACATCGATTGTCAACTCATCAAAATGGAGTTTGCGAGTGACCCTGACGCTCAGGATCTCAGAGAAGAGGCAAGACTGGACGAGAACCATTCCGTATGATTGTGAATAGAAATACAGCCCTCGCAGTGTCACATAGATCCGCCCACTGAATACGGATTTGTGGCCCTCAAGAGGCCGAGATGATCTGATGACCATGAGTACGTGCTCAGCCCTCGCGTGAGGGAAGAGAGTGCAAAATTGCATGTCTTGTCTTCTGAGTTCAGCCGGATAGTCTGATGGGAATTCCTTCTTGACATTCAAAATTCCTTTCTCCGACATCTCTCTGTCGCGAACTGCGTAGGCATCATCTATCGCAGCTTCCGGTGCTGAGAGCAATTTCTCGGCGCCCTTGCCTTCGAAATGTTCTTTGTTGGTGTAGTTTAAGAGGCCATAATTCAGACTACCCCAATAATTCGCCTGGGTGCCTGAGGGTCCATGCACTACGGATGTAGAACTGTCCAGTAGACTCTCTCGCGTGAGGTGGGTGCTGAAAGGCGCAGGGGCAAACGTCGTTGGGGCTAGGCTATTTCCCTCGACAGGACTCTCGAACGGATTGAAGTATTTTTGATCTTCTATCTTACCGCCGAAGAGATGACCAACGCGAGGGGCTGCAAGGTTCGAAGCAATGTTTGAAGCGGAGATCAAGGCGCCGATACCATGAGAGGACGAATCTTGTTTCGCATGACCTTTCTTGTTGACATCTTTGATGGCAGATGATGCCAGTTGACTGTCGAATAACTGGGCTTCTCCATGACCCCCTTCTAAAGCCTGATAGGCAGCCGCAAACTCAGGCCGCGGTTTAGTGACAGCAAAGGCATATTCGTTGGACTCTTTCATAGCTAAGATAGCTTGTTTGGCTTGTTCAAAGATCGTGAGCCATTCAAATACATCATGATCGCTCTCAGCTTGTAGTAAGATCGTGGAATCTTTGGTGAGCACCTCGAAGCAAAATCTCCGATCTTCGGCCAACGGTGACTTCACGTTGCACAGCAAGACTCCAATCTTGTCAGACTCTTCGACAGCTCCGGTTTTCGGATTGTTGGACAGCCATCCAAAGATGCCATCTTTGACGTAGCACCACCTACGAAGCCAAACATACCTCGCTGGTTTTCCTGTGACTGCCCTCATCATCAGCCAACCTTGTTTTGCTGGTCTGGTAGCATTTCGAGCGGACACATCTTTAAGATTGCGCTTTTGCGGTGTCGATGTGTAGCCACCAAGATCTCTTGTGGGTGTTACCAATCTGTTGATATCGTCCTCGAGCTCGAAGCGAACTGTGTAAAGATGCTCCTCCGCATTTCTGGAGGACTCTACCATCTCATCTGACCAAGACATGATCCGACCCATGGAAGGGCGGGAAGCAAAGTCCGTGGCCAGTGCAGAGGTATGATTGGCGGCGCTCTCGAAAGACCTTGAGAATGCTGCGATTAGAGCAGCATCCAGAGCCGATCTGAAGGTAGACATCTTTATGGTATAATCAAACGAAGCCTTGATATAGGCTTTGCGTCTCTCGTATAGCTGAAATGCGTCCTCCCGCAGTGATGAAGCTTCCTTCGTCTTTGGCTGCTGAAAGTAGTACCTCACGGTCTCGTCATACGACTTCTGAGTCTTCTGGAACTCGTTTCTAAGATGTCTGATCTCCTTCAATTCGTTATTTTGCAGGCGCAACAAAGGCTCAGTGAGTGTTTGTTCTGCCTCGCGGGCGTGGTCAAATATGCTCGACCAGTACGCACGGTTAGCCTCGTTACAGCGTGACATTGCCGTGACAGTGTAATCAGGGTCGATAATGCCGGATTCAACGAATGTCGGAACCGCCTTCCCATTGAGACTCAGAGCTTGTTCTTCCAGGCGACAAAATTGCGCCGTGAACTCGCGACTTTGCTTGACGAATGCGATCAACCAGGAATCCACCGCCTCGACTTGGTCTTCGAAATACTTCGTCGTGGCCCTGAACGTCACGGAGTCAATGACAGACTCTCTCAGCAAGACTGGAATAAGAGAATGTTTCCCTTGCTGAAAGGTTCTTGCATCCTCTCGTCGGATGGACATGGCCGGCAGCCGCGCTCTATCTGCGTGGCGGACCGCAAGTCAATCAGACCCAAGCACAACCTGTCGAAAAGGGGTAGGCAGAAGTTTGAAGCACCAAAGGACTCAACTGCTGTCTGACGAGCCGCCTCTGAATTGACGCAGGCGGCAGATCTCAGATTACGGGGAATCAATGACGGCACGTGTCCCTTTTTTATCTGAAGCCTGGGGGAGAGCCACGGCTAGGACGCATGTTCATGTTCATGTTGGAGGTCAATGGACTGGTATGGTATGATAGTCCACAGGTCGTCTGTGTCAGCCGGACTGTTTCGCAAGGATCATTCAAGCAGTGTCAAGGAATTGCGAACATTTTGCATCGTCAACACTCATGACCGTGTAGCATCTCCAAGCCTCGACCATGGTCGAGATCAAGGCGATAGAGCGATCATTTGCGTGTGAGCTTGTAGGACTTGTCCATAGATTTTGTATACGGTCTGGACTCGTGACATTTAGTCTATCTCTCGTGTACGCAGGTCAAGGTATTTTCTGTCGTGCATTTTTCGTAGCTTAGGTTCCTTAGGCCGGCGTCTTCCGCTGTGCCATAGATTGGCCTACCCTCTGTGACATAGGACGCGCACGATGACGCCCTCGCCTCCCAATTCTACCACCTTCTCGTGCCAGCTCAGAAGTATCGCACAATTGTTCTCCGAAGGTGCAGCCAATCCCTTGTAAATAGACCGCATCAATGCGTCGAGTTGCTGATCCTCGAGTGTCTTCAGTATGCCTGCAATCTCAGTCGACTTGACCGTGCCGAGTACAGAAAGTGTGGCCGTTGGATCGGAAGTGCCAAGTGAAGCTGTCAGAGCCCCGACAGAGTCGCCGCTGGAGATAAAGGTCAGCCAGATTCCTGTGAAATATGGTAATCATCTCTCTCGCGATATTCGCGACTGCAGACTGTCTTAGGCACAACATGAGCCCGAGCTTGAGTCCACAGGCAACGACAGCAATGGAAGCCTCATAAAGGGAATCTTACCGCGATATCAACTGTCGCACCTCTTGCTGGACTTGACCAGGATTGCCGACATCCTCTGCCTCGAAAAGCTGTTCCGCGTCTAGTTTGTCCTCGTCGAACTGACTTGTCCAGTCAGCCTACCATATACAGATGCGCCAAAGGATAAGATTTACTCGATATTGATCCTTCGCCAATCTACCTCCGCCATCTGAAGCTCTTAGACACGAATGAGAAAGTTGGGGTCCAGATGAGAAGCAAGGATATGTTGGTGGAGGCGGCGCGAGTCGCGATGATGCTGAGTTGAGCCGGCCTCGAACGCCGAGCCGGGGTTTATGGAAGCTGAAACGTATTTGCGCCTTCCCGAACCCTCAAACCGTCGCCATCGCTGCGCAAGACCCATCCAAGTCGCTCTTCCACACTACTAACACGAGTGCACTCCTGTGACAGCGAATCTTTCACAATGTCAAGGCCTGCAAACGTCAAGCTTGTCTTGCTAGGTGCGGCCATAAATACTGTTGGGAGCTTTTGCGCTTACAGGTTGTAGGCGAAGCCGCTGTGGGAAAGTCAAGCTTGTGTCTGCGTTTCGTTCAGTCAGATTTTCAAGAGAATAAAGAACCTACCGTGAGTCGATGCACGGCTACGTTCGTATGGGCTCTAGTCAATAACCGCGCAAGATCGGCGCCGCTTTCCTTACACAGAAGTGTCAAATTGAGAATCGCACGGTCAAATTCGAGATCTGGTATGCCAAGTCCAACCTTTCTGATCCTTGTTCAGACCCGACGCGAGGATCTGCCCAAACACGGTCTGACCGGATTCAGGGATACCGCGGGTCAGGAGAGATTTCACTCCTTAGCGCCAATGTACTATCGAAATGCTCAAGCCGCAGTGGTGGTATACGACATCACGAAGGCAACATCGCTTGACAAGGCCAAGACCTGGGTCAAAGAACTTCAGCGACAGGCGAGTCAGAATATTGTCATCTGTCTCGCTGCAAACAAGTCGGATCTGGCAGACGAAGAGGAGTACGTCACTTGCTTGTGGGAAGCTATAGCGCGAAGTTGTGTCGTCCGTCTCCTATGTCGCACAGCGACTAGTATACTGCAGACAACGAGCCGACGCTTACACTTGAGATGACAGTTTCTGATCATTGTAGTGACGACGAGACACCGAGACGACAAGTCACGTACGAGGAGGGCAAAGCATATGCTGACGAACAATCCTTGCTGTTCTTCGAAACTTCCGCCAAGACTGGTGCCGGAGTCCAGGAAGTGTTTGAAGGTATCGCAAGGGGCATACCGGAGGATGCCAACCCTCAGCGCACTGCTGGTCAGAGGGAAGAACGAGTGGACCTGAGCGGCGGCGCTGGAGACGCCAGTAAGCAACAGGGATGCGCTTGTTAAGAGGTCAGGACACACGGCCGAACTTCCCGGCATAGTGTGGTCCACACCTGGCACGGGGCACGGATTGCAGACGATGAGATTCTAGCGATGGATATGACTTCCCTCCTGATTAGCGTAGTGCCAGACTGTAATATATATCTACCCACTCCATCGACTGAATATCTGAAGACGCGAAGGCCACCCATCGGAGGGGACGGGCGGAATGGAGCGAGCACGCTGAATGCTACTATGGAAAATGGGTGCGCTAGAGAGGGCGCCTGACCCAATGGGGGCAAGAGCGGTGGCACGGCTGCTGCTGCTGCTTGAACTGTGTTTCCTCTGCCACCCGAGAGCGAGCGACAAGACAGAATTCTGAAATTGAAATGAAATGGGCAGTCGCTGATCACCAACAAGATTTTTCGCTCCCGCAAACCCCGGCGCGATTCACTCTCAGAAATCCTTGCTCAACACCCCCCAGCTCCCTTCTCCCTCCTGTTCATCCCTTTAATCATGTCTGCGCTTTCGAAACTCACAAAGGCATCCGGCGATGAGACCGAGCTCACCGTCGCCCAGGCGCTTTACGATCTCGAGACATCCGTCGCCGATCTGAAGGCTGACCTTCGACCTCTGCAAATCTCTGCTGCACGAGAGGTCGAGGTCGGTGGAGGCAAGAAGGCTATCGTCATCTTCGTCCCAGTCCCTCTGCTCAAGTCTTTCCACAAGATCCAGCAGCGATTGACCCGAGAGCTCGAGAAGAAATTCTCTGACCGTCATGTCGTCTTCATCGCCCAGCGACGAATCCTCAAGAAGCCAGGCCGACGATCCAGAACCACCCAGAAGCGACCAAGAAACCGAACGTTGACTTCCGTCCACGAGAAGATCCTCGAGGACCTCGTCTACCCAACCGAGATTGTCGGAAAGCGAACCCGAAACCTCGTCGACGGACGAAAGGTCCAGAAAGTGTGAGTAGTACCATACACCGGCCTCTGTCCCTTCACCCTCCGTCAGGAAGCAAGGGATCAAACAGAGTTGTCGATATGGTCAGACGACAGCAGGCTGATTCGATGTTAGGTTCCTCGACCAGAAGGATTCCGGCAACCTGGACTACAAGCTCGAGTCTTTCTCCTCGGTCTACAACAAGCTGACTGGAAAGACCGTTGTCTTCGAGTTCCCCAAGCAGGAGTAAGCGATCCATCGACCTTTCGGTCACGGGTGGTCACGCCGTCCTTCCGTCCCAGTTCGAGTCCCCTTTTAGAAATTGGATGTCCGAAGGACCACAGGACTGGTTCTAGCATATTCACGCAGCACGTATTGCAGCTTTTCACCAACCAAAAAAACAAAACAATTTTGCATCATAATCTTTTTTTTGTTTCAAGCTCATTCTAGCCTCTCCGCTTGTCCCATCGTAAGTGCTATGTACAACAGTTTCTACAGCCTGCTTTTGACGACGTATTGCATCGTGCTATCGTTCACGAATCTTTATTTACCTCTTATAGTTTCGATTTGAGAATTCCCTGATTGAGTGAATTGACATATATGCGCTCCTTTTATGGGATTCTACCGCATACCCTTGGATTCGGGATTCAGCCATCCCTTGACACTTCCCAGACCGCCTCGCCAGGCCTTGCCGACGGTGTCGCCTGCAGTGCCTGCAAATTCCCCGACGGTCTTGGATGCGGACGACCACGCTTGTTCCGCGTACTCGAGACCCGTCTGACCGTCGGGCGAAGAGTAATCGGTGGACCCACCGTCGTGCATCGGGTTCTGGCGGTACCCAGCGGGTCCCAAGTGATTATTGGTCCCTTGAAACTGCGACGACGCGTACGTCTGCTGCTGCTGCTGTTGTTGTTGTTGTTGGTAGTGATCCGTATTAGGACCTGACCCTGTACCGGGCTGTACCACTGCCTGTCTCGACACCTCCTCGCCCGATCTCCGCCCATCCATGCTCTTCCTCGGCGGAGCACCGAAATCCACCGGCGTCGGCTTGATCGTCGAGGAGTATTGGGGAGCTGCATTCGCTGGTCTATAGATATTCGCTGATGGTGGTGCTTGTTGTTGTTGGCCTAGCGTGGCGGGCACAAAGGTCTGGTCGAGCGCGTTTGGCACCGCCGCCGCTGCTGCCGCTGCTGCTGCTGCTGGTTCATGCTGCGTCGTAGGAATGATCGACTCCCTCTGCGGCTTGATTGGGGACTTTGAGTAATCCTGTACGAGTCCCGACATGATGGTGATGATGAAAGTGCTCGGACGAATACGTTGCACCGTCAACGTATTGCTGCTGTGTGCATCTCCACCCAACTCAAGAACCGCCCCCCCCCCCCGAGCAAGCTCCTCCCAGAAAAGCACTTTTTCCAAGAGAGTTAAAAAAGTTGCGTGCGTTCGGATCTGAGGCGCCTCTTTCATTTCGTATTCTGCGCTTTGGGATTTATTTCAGGGGAGCGGCCTTTCAACTCTTTCACGTCTACGCAGTCCTTATACCTGATTAAATGCCTCGAAAAAAGTCTGCGGCCAAAAAGGCCAAGGAAGTGGAGGTCACGGAAGAACCGTCCATCCAGAATTCCCTGTTTGAGGAGGAGGAGGAGGCTGGGGACGATGCTGGCTTCACCATCAACGAAGAGTACGCTCGCAGGTTCGAACACAACAAGAAACGTGAGGATCTGCACCGGCTGCAGGAGAAGTACAAGGGCGCAAGTTTGGAGGACGATGAGGACGATTCGGAGAGCGAGGATGAGGACGATGTAGGTGATTACTATACGCCGCATAAAGATGCCGCCATGCTCAAGCTGCTCTCAAAGATCAAGAATAAAGACCCCGATGTCTACGTCGCCGAAGCCAAGTTCTTCGAGGGCGAGGAGGGCGAGGATGCGGACGCGACTGCGACTGTGGACAAGGCCAAGCAGGTCAAACCGACGAGGATAGCGGATGTACATAGGCAGACTTTGTTGTCTGGCAAAGGTAACGCTGATTACATGGGTGAAGATTCAGAGGAAGAGCAGGAGCCCGAAAGTGGTATGACCCATGTGCAAGAACAAAATGCCCTAAGGAGTGCTTTCCACGGGGTAGGAGAAGAAGCAGATTCTGACGATGACGTCCTCGTGCCTCGAAAGAAGACATCGGAAGAAGCAAAGGCCGAAGAGGACGAATACCAGGCATTCCTGAACGAGCAATTGGGCGATGGCGTCAGTGAGAACCTGCTTGCACAATTGAAGGCAAGCAATGCCGAGAATCCAGAGGGCGAGGAGTTTCTGATGAATTTCATGCTCACGAGGGGCTGGCTCGACAAAGACGCCGAAGCGGTCCCCTCTTACGATCAGTTGGTCGATCCTGACGAAGAATTCGCAGAATGGGATGAGCGTGCAGAGAAGTTCGAGACCACCTACAATTTCCGTTTTGAACAGCCAGGCGCAACGGAGATTATGACACACCCTCGAGATGTACAGAGCATCCGTCGCAAGGACGAGAAGAGGAAGAAGGAGCGAGAGGTCAAAGTGTCAAAGGAGAATTTCGCGAAGCAGGAGCGACTCGAAGAGCTGAACCGTCTTCGTAATCTTAAGAAGGCTGAATTCGAGGAGAAGATTAAGAAAATTGAGGAGGTGACTGGTCGTGCGATGGACTTTGATGAACTAGATATCAACGGCGACTTTGATCCAGACCAGTGGGACAAGAAAATGATTGATCGATTCAACGACGAATACTATGGCGAAGAGGAATCAAAGCCGTCGTGGGACGACGATATCGACATTGCCGACCTGAACATTCCCGAAGACGACTCTGCTGCGGAAGACGCCGCAGAGTCTGCCGGAGCGCCAGCAGCGGGCAAGAAAGCGTCTAAATCCAAGACTGGACTGACAAAGAAGGAAGAAAAATCCAGGAAGCGCAAGATCGAAGCTCTAGTAGACGCTGCTGTTCCAGAAGCTGCTGGCCCAGATGGTAGAATGTTCCGATATCGACAGAGTGAACCCGAATCATTCGGCCTGACTATCGAAGACATCCTGTTTGCGGACGACAAAGACTTGAACGAATTTGTGGGTCTCAAGAAACTGGCTGCCTTCAAGCCTGCCGAGAAGCGTGAAAAGGACAAGAAGAAGTATGGCGCGAAGAAGAGGGTGAAGCAATTCCAGAAAGGACTCTGGAGTCAGTCGCGATGGAGTGAGAAGAGGACCGGGCCGAATGATATCGCGGTCGGAGACGAAGCTTCTACCGATGGGCGCCGGAAGAAGAAGAGTAAGAAGAGCGCTTACTAGAGGACTTCAAAGATAGAGAGCTTGCATGGTTTGGCGTAGCATTAGCTGAGCATATTTACTTTTTTCTACTCCTTGTAGCAGGACGTAGTCAACTAACTCTTTGCACATGCAAATTTCTCCCTCATCGATGCCTTTGGCCTAAGGCTGTTTGCGCAAGCACACAAGTCTGTCAATCTCAGCTTAAGCTCAAGCAGGCATCGTTATTGGGTTGCAATTTTGTGGAGTCGATCAATCTGGGCTCCTCTCATTATAGCTTCACATTTTGAGGACGATAACTACACTGAAAGCAGGCAGTAGATCAGGTTTATCAGGCGACTTGTGCGCGGAAACTCGCCCTTGCGAGTCGTAGAATGAGTACGGAATGGCTCCAGTCGATTAGAGACCATCCAATCTTCCGCGATCTACACTCCTCACATGCGACTACCAGTCGTCCTGACAGATCCGTCCTCGCGGTGCACGAGTCTGAGATCTTCCTTGCAAGCAATGACACGGTTCGCTATGCAGATATCAACAAGGGCCAGGACTACATCGAACTTGATATACCGCTCGTGGAGTTCCCGATCTGTAGTCTGCTGTTGAACAAAAGCAGGTCTCTATTGGTCGTGGTCGGAACGAAGAACGTGGTAGTATCCTTCCTGCCGCGTGTACCCAGTCAGATGGGCAGACGATTGAAATCACATGTCGTGGGCGGTTCAAATCATGGATCGACAACGATACGACAAGTCACAATTCATCCTTATTGCTCGTCCGACAGCGCCTTGGTCATACTGACTCAAGATTCGTACCTGCGTTTATACGACTTGACTCTGTCTTTTGAAAAGCCCGAGACAACTATAGATATCCTCCCACCGGATTTGAGACGGTCCATCTCGCGTCATTTCCTGGGTGATGCAGCTGAAGTGGAGAGTTCTTCGTTTTCGTTTGGCAAGGGAGGAGACGGCTGGAGCACGTTTTCTGTCTTTGTCTTGATGCGCAACGGAGATGTTTACGTTGTCTGTCCGGTATTGCCAGCTAATTGTCACATCTCAAGTTCAGATCTAGAGCCATTCGAAACTCATGCCGCGACAGAAGCAGGATCACCGTCAGTCGTCGCGTATTCGCGACTTCTACAAGCGATAGATCGAGGAACTCGCACTTCCTCCGGAATAGCCTTTGCCAGGCCTGCTCGACTTCTTGATCCAGTAGTACTAGGACCGATTCTCTTCTCCCCCGCGCCGCTCGAATTCACAAATTCTGATTCGGAAGCTTCAAGCATTTGCTTCTTGCCCCTCCAGCCACTAAATGTGCTTGCCATCGCAAGCAGTGAAAAAGTCGATATCTGTGTTTTGGCTGAACCCATTATGCCGAGCTTGCAGAAGAGTCTCACTGTCTCGGTACATGAGTCCATCTCTCTACCGAGTCTCACAGGGATACGCATCCAGACACTCGATACAGAAGATGATACAACTACTTATATCTGTCATAACGACGGCATATGTGAGATACGCATGAAGCAGTGGGTCGAGGAAATAAGAGCCGCTTTCGAGTCCGATGACCCTTCGAGTGTCGTCGAAGCAGCCAGCGATTCTTTGCCCTCGCAAGTTGTCAACATGCTGGATTGTAGGGGAAGTGCCATCATTGGATATGATATCGTTCAAGACGATCTCCAGAAGGCCGTCTTGGCTGTCCGCGACTCATACGATGTGCACGCTTTCCCCCTCTCACTTGGCTCTATAACATCAAAATTTGAAAGCTTGCTATCGGAATCAGACTCAGATGTCGGAGAAGCACAAGAAACTCCGTCACAGGCGCCTCGCTATCACAGTCTATTGTCGGCGCCCGCCTACAAACCTCCGCAGATCCCGAAGGGGCCTCAGATCGTCGTGCCAAACGGTATCGCTAATCAGCACGTCAAACCCGATGTCGACACACTGGAATTCCTGGCAAAGTTCGCCACTCAGCACCGGAACTCGATGCAATCGCTCATGGGCGCGTTTGTCTCTATGCACAGACGCCTAGCGCTTCAGCAGAAGGAGTACGAACGTCAAAAAGCAAAGGTCAAGGCTCTGGCGAAGTCTGTGTCCGATTCAAGCCCTTCGGCATCTGGACGACTCGAGCGTGTACAGAATCTACAAAGTGACCTGGAGAGTAGATGTGCCAAGCTCGTACAGGATCTCATGAACAATCACTCCCCGAAGCTCTCCGATTCAGAGAAACGCTACTTTGAGGAGTTGAAACGAATAGAGAAGCACGTCCTGGGTCAACGTGGATTGCTTAAGCGCCTCGAGAGTGCCACGACTCAGATGGACGCCCTTAAGACTTCGTTGCCGTCGGCTGACCAAGTCGAGAATCGATTCGATAGCACGCCCGCAAATAGCCCGTTACGGACGAAGGAGGTCGGAAAAATCAGGAGCCAGATTGACTATAATGAGGAAATTATGGGCAAAGCCAAGACACGATTAGAGAGATTGATACGCTTGAACAAGGCCACGCTATCGTCGGACTGATCCAACTGGGCTGCTCCCGAGGAGCAAGAGTCAGTGGCGTGCCTTGATTTCCCCGACCTAAGCGCTGTCGACTGGGATGACCCAGTGACGATCTGACAAACTGGTGGCCGTGGGGCAGCTGATCTCGGCTATCGACTGGCATGCCTCACAGGGGAGGAGTCATGGTCTCGGATGTGCTCGCTAAATGGCCACGTCTCCGAGCTGGAAGAGAGAGAGTAAAAGGAAGGAAGGAGATCCTCAGCCGAGGCGAAAGATCTGAACAGCGCTTTGTTCGTACATGTCAGACTGGTAGCTGGCGGCGGCCGCTTCTGCTGCAGCGCGGTTGGTCCACGAGGCGAGTATATACATCGTACATGTACATCAGATAGGATAGCTAGCCGCGGACTCGCTATCAGGTACAATAATACCATATTTAAGATATCTCGGCAGACCCGCAGCAGTGCCTCGAGTGGACCGGGCGCCGGGCGCAGACGCTCGAGGCTGCTATCTTACGTCGGACGATGACGGTGTGCGGTGCCTGTCCCCGTGACTATGCGTGGGATCGACGTGTGAGTTTCCCCAGGAGGCAGGTGTGGGCAGCGAGTCCTTATCTGCGCGGCCGTGATAGGGTGCTCTGCGCCCGCAACTCTCCAGCCAAACGGGCGACCTTGGGGCGTTCCGCCGTGCGCCCGCCCGCGCCCCGAGCACAGAAGAACTGTCTCTCTCACGCCTCCCCCCCAGCCCTTTCTCGTCCTTTTCTACTCGACGCTGAGTCCCAGGTCCTTCTTCTCCATACTCACTTTCTCCCTCCCTCCCTTTTCGAGTCTAGAGGTATGGCCTCCTACGAGATGAAGGAGAAGCCACTGGCCCCTCCCGTGGGCGACTATCAGATGAGCGACAAACATTACGGCAACTCGGGTACTTACATCCCGTCCTCGGCCGGCGAGCTGCACACGAGCAAGTCGCCCGACAGTTCCCTGCAGCAGCGCAGCTTCTGGCAGCGAAGTATCGACTCCTTCAAGCCGCCCGTGGGGACACACGCTCCTCGAGATGCCGGCGATGTCGAGAACCAGACCGAGAAGCCCGTAAGTTCGCCCCGAGACTCGCACAGAGATGACATATTCGACCTGCCGTGCTGACCCACGATGTAGAAGCCCGGCGGTGATCTGCACCGGTCCCTCAAGGGACGACATCTCCAGATGATTGCCATCGGTGGTTCCATCGGTACCGGTCTCTTTGTTGGTTCGGCCAACTCGTTCTCTGCCGGAGGTCCGGCCTCGGTCCTCATCTGTTTCCTGCTCATCGGAGCCATGTTGTTCACCGTCGTCCACGCATTGGGAGAGATGGCCGTCATGTTCCCCATCCAGGGTTCTTTCTCCATCTTCTCTACCCGTTTCATCGATCCTGCCTGGGGTTTCGCCATGGGTTGGAACTACGCCATGCAGTGGCTCATCGTCCTCCCCCTCGAGCTCTCTGCGGCGGCCATCGTCGTTAATTATTGGAACACGGGTGTCAATATCGGTGTCTTCATCACCATCTTCATCATAGTCATCGTCGCCATCAACTTGTGCGGTGTCCGCGGTTACGGCGAGGCAGAATTCATCTTCTCCACGATCAAGGTTGTTGCCGTCGTTGGATTCATCATTCTCGCCATCGTCATCGATGTCGGTGGCTCTCCTTCCGGTATCTACTTTGGAGCACACACCTGGCACGATCCAGGTGCGTTCAACCACGGTTTCCACGGTCTGTGTGCCGTCTTTGTCAATGCAGCTTTCTCCTTCTCCGGCACAGAGCTCGTCGGCCTCGCAGCCGCCGAGGCAGCGAACCCGAGAAAGACCCTGCCAAAGGCCACAAAGCAGGTCTTTTGGAGAATCCTCATTTTCTACATCGTCTCTTTGCTCCTGGTCGGTTTCATCGTCCCATACGACAACCCGGACTTGACTGCGTCCAGTGATGCTGAACAGTCTCCCTTCGTCATCGCGATCAAGCTCGCGAAGATCGATGTTTTACCGGATATCTTCAACGCCGTCATCCTGATTGCTATCCTCTCTGTCGGAAATTCTTCCACTTACGGATCATCTCGAACCATCGCTGGTCTTGCCCAGGTCGGCCAAGCTCCGGCGTTCCTTGCCTACGTCGACAGAATGGGACGACCCCTCGCCGCTCTCCTTCTCGCCCTCGTCTTTGGATTCCTCGCCTACATCAACATTGCCCCAAGCGGTGGCACCATCTTCAACTGGCTGCTTGCGCTCTCGGCTCTCTCCTCCTTCTTCACTTGGGGTTCGATCTGTTTCTGCCACATCAGGTTCAGGGCGGCATGGAAGGCTCAGGGACACTCCTTGAAGGAGATTCCATTCCGAAGTGCCGCTGGTGTCTTGGGATCTTGGTTCGGATTGATCCTGAACGTCCTCTGTCTCATTGCTCAATTCTACGTCGCTCTCTACTCCCCAGGCTCTTCTGAATTGAACGATGCAGGTACCTTTTTCGAAGCCTATCTCGCGTTCCCGATCATCGCCGTATTCTTTATCGGTTACAAGGCGGTTTACTGGAAGACTGCCAAATTCCAGCGCGCTGCCACCATGGACATCACTTCTGCTAGGAGGTCACTCGACATGGAAGAGATTGAGGCTGAGGAAGAGGCAGAGAGACTCAATCCAACACCAGGTTGGAAGAAATTCTTCCACATTTTATGCTAAAAAAAAAAACAATATTTTTAGCCTTTACACACTTTTAAAAATGGTGGAAATTCCCCCTCATTTGTGTCAAGCCTTCATTTAATTAGTGCTAGTAGTAGTAGTGGTAGTAGTTGTAGTAGTAGTAGTACTTGAGCATTTTTCTGTAAAAAAAAAACTCTCCCCTTTTTGTCTGCTTGTTGGCATTGCATCACATTTATTTCTGTACGTACGTGAATAAGGGTTTCTATGGAAGGTGGTCAGTCTTGGGTAGTAGTAGAGGATTCGAGGGCGAGGATTGGAGCTGGGTTTCCTGCCCCGGCATCATATCTGATATTGACGGCATTCATTTCCTCGTCGGTTCGATTGAATACTGCCGCCCAGAATTTAATCTTGGATAAATCAATCTGAATCCACCCGTCCTCGTCTTTTTCGAGTTGGAGTTTGTATTTTGGGGATGTGAATTCTTCGCGGCGGGCGAGAAAGTAGTCCCATACGCTTCTCGTTTTAGTGGTGACGTTTGCTTCTACGCGTTCGCGTTCATTGTTGTAGAGAAAAGTACCGTATTGGCAGGAATAAGTATGATACAACAAGCGTTTCAAGAACCGTTCGTTGAATTCGAATCGGGTCGGGTGTTGCATGAGAATCTGGCAGACGCAATCCAAGAATTGATGGAAAATTGGAGCCGTGTATTTCAATGGATTCGCAACGTTGAATTTCTTGCTGAAAAACGCGTGATGAGGTTCTTCTTTCTTTGTGGTGGCGTGATTGATGAATGACTTTTCAGAAGACAAGTGGCCACTTCGTTCGGCGAAACGGTGCCCGAAACTGACCCAGTCCTTTTCAATGAGGACGATGAAGCCGTCAATCGTGCGATAGTATGGGTCGAGACACAGTTCAGCCAGTGAGCAGAGTTGCGAAGTCCGGTCCCAGCCGTCCGAACAATGCACTAGGACGTGTGAGCCGCCCAAGTGAACCGTACGTGCAACGATGGAAGCGCCGTCCAAGACGTTACTTATGTGTTTTAACCAATTGCTCTTCTGTAGCATTTCCTTGTTCGGAGGCAACGGCGTCAAATCTGAATCCTTGATTGCGTCAATCACTTTGTTGAGTGAGTCGCGCATGACGTGGATGTTTTCAATACCAAGGTAGACTTTCTTCGCAGTAGGATAGTGGTCCATGTTTTCCGAACCGGCACCCATAGCGACATTCGCCATCGCATTTGCAGTAGGTCGCGCATCTACAATCAGATGACCCGACGCCGTCGAGCCATACACGTTTGGCTGTTGTGCCGTCGTATCAAAGATTGATGAAACCAGTTTCTCATCTTGTAGACTTCGATTCAATTTCAGGCCTACCATGGGCTGAGAGGCTCGTGTGATGGTGCACCCGTTCAGTCGATGAATGTACGACAAGACCGGCACTCTAGCCTTTGATCTATATTTCCCCCCATAGTTGAGTACATTGTCCGACACGGTAGCTGGAATGGCAAGCACGGCGGGATACGTCGGAGAAAAAACATAGTCATGATTCAAATTCGTCAGTCGCCATTGCGGAAATGTCGTACCCAGTCCCTGTCGAGCAAACTCCTTCTCGGGCGTATAGATCCCCCAGGAATTGAGTGGACGTTCAGTCTTGCCAGGCTGATCTTTATATATGAATGCATAGACGCCCTCGATCGACGTCAAGCACGTGAGATTCTTGACCGTCTCGTAGACACTGACACAGTCCGACTCCTTGTCGAAATTGAGGGTCAAGAAGGTGAAATCCCTACACCGGATGCGAAGAGCACTGAATCCCCCAATCGAGTGAGGTCGCCGTTCCACTTGCTGAATCATAGGATAACATAACCATATCTCCAACTTATTCGAAGGATCACTGAATATCATATGATGGATCGTCAGCGTGAGCACACCCCTGTTCGTGCTGCCCTTCCGTATCAATTGGGCGCTAACCTGTCGAAGCGTCAATCAACCGCGGGCAAAATCACCGATAAGCCAGGACCTACCTTGGGAATCTTGATGCCCTCCATCTCTTTTTCAAGTAATCACCAGAATAACCTACGCTTGTCCCATACTGCCCCTTCTCTCTCTCTATAAACAGAAAAACCAACGCAGGAGATACACCTCTACGACGTCTTGTGTGTGGGAAAGCCAATCCCCGGCTCTCCACAGTTCAAGACACGTGTCTGCACGGCTCCATGCGTTGGGTGTGGGCAACTTTCAGAATCTGGAGGCAACAGACCCTCGTTCTTGCTGCCTGGACTAGACCCTATCTGTGACACAAGAGTGGGTCCATGGGCTTAGCGTACAACAAGTATCTTGAGGGGGAGAAGATCTATGGTTGCAAGAAGTGCAAGACGCATCTTGCAGTGCCTGCTGACCTCGTCTCGAAAGTAAGTGTAGCCTCTTGACACATGCAGGTGGAGATCTTCGTCCCTGACCTCGATACGTAGACGTTCCGTGGGCAGCATGGCAAGGCGTACCTCTTCAATGCCGTGTCGAACGTCATAGAGGCAGAACAGGAAGAGCGCGCAATGACTACCGGTCGACACCTCGTTCGCGACATCAATTGCAGGCAGTGCGGCACCTATGTGGGCTGGAAATACGATAAAGCATACGAAGAGGATCAGACGTATAAGGAAGGAAAGTTCATCCTCGAGTACGAACTTTTGAAGGATGTCAAATAGCTTCGCATCCGATCTTGTGATTAGACCGTGTAAAAAGATCTCGACAATCGTGCGGTGGGGAACGATCGAAGGGAAGCGGCTAGTTCCAGCGCAAATTCATTTTGTATAAATTGGTCTACTTTTTGTAATTTACATTTTCTTTTCTCATCCTAATTATTATTTGTGGATCGTGGACGACCAATGTACCTAACTATGCACAGAGATTCTAAAATTTACAAGTTGTAGATTACTGATGGTACAGAAAGTATGCCAAGAGACGAGCATCTTCATTGATCGAGAGACGCCCCTATCAGCCGTCCAGGTCCATCAAGTCGGCAGCCCCCTTGGGCGTCCTGCTGAATCGCCTCTTCTGCAAGGTGGAAGCTGTCGGGGAGGTGGTCAAATTGACCTGGGACTCAGATGATGAATGAGGATCTTTTGCGGCTTCCGTCATCGGATGTTCTTGTCCCAGGATTGCTTCCTTTGACGGCCTTACGTTATCCCCTGCCTCGGTGAGCAGATTCGCCGAGTTCTGGACTCCAGGAACAGGGTTCAAGTACTTGCTTATCGTCTGCGACAACAAAAGTGGATTGATTGGTTTTGAGATGTAATCGTTCATGCCGGCAGCCAAGCATTTCTCTCGGTCGCCAGAGATAGCTGAGGCTGTCATCGCCACGATCGGAAGAGTTCTGATCCGGCTGTTGACCTGCTTCCTGATCTGACTTGTTGCCTCGTACCCGTCCAGCACTGGCATTTGACAGTCCATGAGAATAATGCTAGGCAGGCCATTCGGGCCTGCAGCCTGCAGTAGATCGATAGCCTCCTGTCCATTCTCGGCTATCTGTGTGACAAGACCAAGCTTTTCGAGGGTTTTGCGTGCAATGACTTGATTGATCTTGTTGTCCTCAACCAAGAGAACACGAGGGGAGCCTGAAAACTTGATCAGTGGGGCAGGAAGCATCTTATTCAATCCTTCTTTCGAAGAAAGCTCCAGGGGAATGATGCAGGTGGCCACACTACCGTGTTCTGCGTCGGGAGCAGGAACACTTTCGAGATTCAAGGCACCCGACATCAGCTTCACTAGCTGACGAGCGATCGAAAGACCAAGGCCAGTGCCACCGAATCTCCGAGCGGTACTCGAATCGGCCTGAACGAAGGGGTTGAAGAGCTTCTCTAGCGCTGATTTCGAAATTCCAATCCCAGTATCGATCACCTGCAGCTTTACTCTATAGAGTTCTTTCGGGAGAGAATCAGGCAGAGAAACGTTTTCGTCTTCGTCACACAGACTGACCCTGCACACCACAGTGCCGACCTCGGTGAATTTGAGTGCATTGGACATCAGATTCATCAGAATCTGACGAATTCTATTGCTGTCACCCTTGAATATCATGCTCTTCGGCACCTGGTAGTCAAGTTTGAAGTCCACATTCTCGTGTCTGTGTGAGCCATGTTTTGCAGCTGTATAAACATCATTCGCCATGAGATGTAAATCGAAGGGTTGGTTCTCGATGTCCATCTTGCCGATTTCTATCTTGCTGAAATCCAAAATGTCATTGATAATGACGAGCAGAGCATCACCACAGCGCTTGATACTTTCAAGATACTCCCTGGATTCCGTCTCCTTTTCGTGCGAACAAAAAACCTGGAGATCATCATCCGGATGAAATGCGTCCTTCATAAGCTGCACCATGCCGAGTATGCCACCAATAGGCGTACGGATCTCGTGAGACATTCTAGCCAGGAATTCGCCTTTAAACTGACTGTTCTGCAGAGCGACAAGCCGATCTGTCGAAGCCTTGGCAAGTTGCTCGTCCTTCAATTTATCCTCTGTAATATCCATAGCAGTGCCTACAACGCCTACAATCGAGGAGGTAACCTCGTCCTTCATAGCTTTGAATTGAGTCTTCCACCAGACGCCATCAATCTCAGTCTCATCTGTTGCGGAAATGGCCTTGCCATCAAACACAGCCTGCAATTGCTCCAAGACCCTTGGGGAGAGCAGATCTCGAACATCACGGTTCATGAGATAGTTGATACGATAGCGGCCATAGAGTCCGGGACCATCGGTCCCTCCGGCGAGAAAAACCGAAGACATAATAAAGTCTGTCTTAACAACGAAGTAATGTACGTGAGCAATCTGCATAATGTTGAACAACTGCTCCCTTGCGAGCTTAGCTCCTTGCAAAGCTTCAGTGATCTGTGTGATGTCCGTGGAGGTTCCCATCCAGTGCGTAGTGAGCCCCTGAGCATCTCGAATGGCGATAGCGCGAGCTAGATACCAGCGATATGTGCCATCGAAACTTCTTATGCGATGCTGCACGACGAATCTATCAGAATCGTGTTGGCTGAGCAGCCAGTTGTTCTTCGTGTGCTCGACATCGTCTGGATGCAGATATGTATACCAACCCATGCCAAGGGACTGCTCCTTGCTTGAGCCGGTAAGTTCGTACCATCTATCATTGAAGAAGTCCACCCCTTGATCACGAACGATCCATACGACTTGCTCCATAGTGTTGGCAATCTCACGGAATCTCACATCGGACTGTTGTAATGCTAAGAGCTCCTTTCTCTCCGCAGCCTGTCTGATGTCTGTCACGTCATGACTGAATGCAAGTCCACCGCAATGGTTACCGTGTTTGTCATACAGGGGACGGCCGCTGAGCAAGTAGATGAAACCGCCAAAATAAACCTCGATCTGATTAGAAACGCGATTCATCATCGCAGCCTGGTAAAGTGGCATTTCCTTATGATCGAAGGGCGAGCCATCAGCGTGCTTGGCGTTCGCGTACTGTTGCGCCATCCAGCTACTGATGTCCCGAACTTCCGGAGCGGTGATCGGACCCAACGTGGAATGCGCCAAAGCGTTTTGGTAGATGTGCTTTCCGTCCCTGGAGACGGCGACTATCATAGCCGGCACCAAATCGAGCAGCTGCGAGTGCATGGAGAGCCAGTTATCGTCCTCTATGACGGAGGAAGACTCGCTGGTTGATCTTGTGTTGTATATCTCTGTATTCGAGCGGGAGCAATGGACTATCGTAAGGTAAGTCACGTTGATCTTGCCACAGTCGTCAAAGGCATTGCTGATGGCGAAAACGACCCTGGCACCGCCAACACGCGTGTCGATAGACTTGTCTAGAGAGGGCACCCATTGGTAAGGACTCGCAGTCAAACCGAAGGCTTCATCTGCACTTTCACCTTCCAGCTTCTCAGACGAGATCTGAAGAAGCTCAGCGGCCAGCTTCGTCACGACCATGATCCTCTTGTTCGCGTCCAGGAGGACCGTCGCTTGCGGCAGATGATAACACATATCCTTCCACATTTGTCGCTCCTTGAGAACGAGGTCACTCTGCGTATCCCGAGCTGAACATTCGCCCTGACCTTGGGCTCCGGCCATCTCGGCCGCCCTCGATGCTCACGACTATCGGTAACCACCGAGTAGAAACAGTGACCTTTTCCTTCGCGAGAACCAAAAGCGTAAGGTACGGTACCAAGGCGAAAGGAATGTGGCCGGATATGCTGCCCCAAGTGTGCGTGTCCCCGAAATTGCGTATGGTTAGAAGTGTTTTGGAAAGGGAGCCTAAAGCGGCAGGCTCGAGACCATTTGCAGATTATCACGTGAAGCGATGATGACATGATCCGCAGACTCGACTGTACACGTGCAGGCTTGTATCCTTACAGTACTTGTACATCCAAATTATGAACTCCAGGCGGTTTGGGCTCTGATGATCAATACATAGCAGTGAAGGAGCATCTATATCTCAGCTCTGGTTAGAATAGATAGAGTATTGTACACAAGAAGTAAATATTTTGTACAGGAGACCGATTTGCCGATGGTTGGTCCCTCCCTGGGTAGAGGAAGCGTATCATGGAGATGATGATATTGCTCCACGTTACTCGGCCTTCCTTGTGTAGCTTTTTGATCTTCGTAGTAGATGGCGAAGAGATGCAGTTTCGGGTTGGCCTGAAGACTACCCCAGGGATTTATGCTATGGCCCCTCGCAGGAGCTTCGATGGTTCGAAGTCGAAGAGAGGCCGCTTCAAGAACCCAATGATCGTGCCATGTAGAGAGGCGATCCTGCGGATAGAGCTAGATCGTGCTGGAGAGCGATTGCCTGTACTTTGTCCTTCGAAGTGAACTGCTTAGCCCAACTCAGCACCCAGAGCGGCCAATTCATACACTCGATGAACAGGCGACGGTCTTCGGAATCGGCATAGTGTTCTGCACTCGTCACTACCTGATATGCGTGGTGTATGTAGGTAATGGCCATGACGGCCGAGGGTGGTGGCAACAATGGGGTCTTCCGTGCCAGAAGTGTACATCTATGTAGAAGAAGATCCAGGGAGAATTTGTAGGTCAACAGAACGACAGACGTCAGGTCGCCATCGAAGGCTTCCGAGACGATACTTTGCGGAAGATCAGATAGCCAGCTGTTGCTCTCTTCTTGATACTGAAGGACCAGTGACTGCAGCAGAGGTACATTGCTAGTTACTGCGACCTCTTTACATAATTCTGCATGAGTTTCATGGACATCGCATGCGATTGCGAGCAGATGGCCTAGGCCACCGCCGACGTATTGTAATTCTTGATCAGAGGAAGACCGTGTCAAAGACCCAGCGATATTGGACCCCAGGAACTCAACATCACACAGCGCAGGACGATCAGTCTGTTTCGCCATAAATTCCCGTAAGTATTGCAAAGAGCTGTAACATCCGAAACCGTCAGGTGTCGATTGAATACAGTCGACATTGATCTTTCGCCTCTGCGCGAGTCGCTTGCCCGGATCAAAAGATCGCGTCTTGGCGAACATCGAGGAGGACGACATGGCGGAGTTATGCGTACAAAGATTGGTCAACCCACGATGATGTAAGATACTTGCCTGCCAGTCGCCTTCGAACGCGGCTTGATCAGCTAACAGAATCGACGCCGCAATAGCGGCGTCAATGCCTTCTGGACCTGATCTCATATCGTTTTGAAGCGCTTGCAAGGCTGCGCCGCGATAAACAATTGCCGCCCTGGAATATTGGGGATCATCAGTGATGAAGTGCATATACGTCGAGGCGAAGGATAATATCGACTGTGTGATCGAACTCCACCGGTCTGTGAGAGAAGCTATGTTGTCCCAAATCTCGCATTCCGTGGAGAAAGTGATGCTTGGGACAAGAGTGATGGCTTTATAGAAACTTTCGAATAGGATATCGTCGAACTGGTTTGTCTTTCTGTCGGAGGAGTGTCCATTTGGCATGGAATTGTTGCGAGATACTGGCACATCGTGACTAAGACGATGCTTCATGAGTCCTGTGGAACTCCAACTCGACCGAGTTTCGCTGGGGATCGGCATCGCAATCGACTGCCGATGCCAGACACCAGGCCAGGTTCCCGCATCGGCAGTGCCGGAATGGGACTGATTTATCAGGTCGTGCTGCGCTATTGGACTAGTCTCCGCTGTGGACGTTGACGGATCGCTATCGTCAACGAACTCAGCCGGCTGGCTCCTGGGCGGCGTAGTCGCGGCAGAATTGTCGGCGACGGAAATTGAGGAGCTGTCTCGCCTAGGCCTCCTCACTCGAACAGCATTCTTCTGAACCTCTTTGTAACCAGGACATGTCACTCCATGTTTGATACACTAACACGCATTAGCGATCACGAAAATCGGCGCCAACAGAATGACGTACATTTCGACACTCGGGTCTCTCCTCTTTACATTTGATCCTGCGAGCTTTGCACACCGCACATCCCGTGCGGGTTTTCGCATGAGTTCGTCGAGCCATATGTTTTCAGAACAAATCAGATTCTTGGTGCATTGTGTCACGCGCCCAAGGACTCTTATTGGGGACGATTGGGCGTAGACGGGATCGCGACAGGGGAGGAGAGCGGGAAATGAGCCAGGAGATTGAGGCCGCAGAAGGGGAGGAGAGAGTCGCCTTCTTGTACCTATTGAGTAGAAGTTGGCCAGAAGTCGAGGTACGCAATGTGGCACAGTCGACCCGGCTGGGGTCGCTGTGGCATGCCAGGGAAAGACCAGGACGGTTAAGACAGAGAAATCCTCACTTCATTGTCCCAGCCCGTCGAACCCAAGCCAGAACAACCCTGTCCAATAATCGTCGTCCGGGGCCATCTCTGGGTGTGTGCAGGGCGAAGCCCAATTAGCATCATCAGCCACATACAAGCCTCTTCGGTCATCGGGCTAGATCGGGAAATGAGTCGCAGCACTTTGATTGAGGTGGCAAATTTCATCCAGCCTGCTCACCTGCCTCGTCGGTACGCCTGCCTGCCCTGCGGGCGTGCCTTGTAACTGCCCGAGTCCTGCCACAGCACAGCTCTGCTGGCGGGTCCGCCGGTCTGATCTGCAATTACTCCGGTACAGGATAGCTGATTGATCCGTGCATGCGATCACAGTGTGTTCCCATCTCTCTCAAGGACGAGTCCCGGTTAACATCGAGCGTCTAATGAAATGAACGCCCAGCGGTGATCGTTCAAGAATCACAGATTGATCTCGTCATCGTATAGGTAGATAAATTAAGCCCCACTCTCCACTGACCTGACTACGACCCAGGGATACACAGGATTTTCATGTCCAATTCAATCGGGGCTGCATACTTGCCTCTCCATGAGTCGATCGACCTCGACATGAATCGGACCGACGTGCAAGATCAGGCCTTCCGTGATCACAGAGCTAGGAGGATCCGACCTTCCATCGGCAGAATGAGGGGGGGCGACCCAAATATGGCTGATGACGGTCCCGCCACTCAGCGCCACTGCCTTTAATTTTATGGCTTATCGCCGCCGGAATTACCTTGGAATTTCCGAGGAAGCAGATTGCCCTGAGTCTGGCCTGCGACTGTCTTACAGCAGTCCATGGCGATTTCTGAAGGAACGAAGGAACAAATGCGAGATACAAAAATAGAATCCAGAAGTCAATGGCTTTTGAATGGTATCAGCTTGCACCGGATCGCTGCTTGCATGGCATTGAAGAATCACTAATACGTTACTGCTGGCTTCATGTCTAGCCTAGTTCGGCAGTTGAAGGAGTAAATTTCCGCCTGAATCTACTGTTCATCATCCTACGTCAGCATACTTTGATCGGCATAGCATTGGTCGAATCGGTTGAAGATCGGCAGTCTAGGCAATCGTGGCTAATTGCTAGTCCACCTAAAAGATCTTCGTACTGTGGCCCTCGGTTGCATGGCCGTTGTCAAATATTTCCTGTCTCAGAAGGTCATATCGCCAGTTTGTCAATTGCACACGAAGCTGCAAATGGCGAAGCGAGAACGCCCTTCTCGAAGCCGCCCCCAGTGCACGCTCTACATTACACTAACACGCTGTCACGCCTCAGTGGCAAATTCCACCAATCAGTCGCCGCGGCTTAGCTCAATCTGACCCACGCGGAATCTTATGTTACCGATCTGTGTCTGATAGTCCAAACAATATGGAAGAATGGTCGGAGTCGGCTGATTCAATATATTAGGCATGAGGAACGCCAATGATGCTTCGCAAGCTGGCTATGCGAGGAGCAACTTTGTAGACAAGCATCCAGCCAAGAACGCCAGTGAATAAGCCAGTCAACTTCTCCTTCCAGGTGTGGAAGTATGCTGCAGTCATGAGCAGCATCCACCACCAGCCTGCTATCAAAGTAATTGCTGCCTTGGTCGCATTTTGATTCAACATGGAACTCTGTTTGAGCAACAGAGGCAGAATCTCATACCAGAGAAAGAGACTCGAATGTGTGAGGATGAATACGTGGCCAGACAGATCATGTCCTCCTTCCCAATGACCTCGAGCCTCTCTACAAGCTTTGTTTGTCATTATTGCGAGCCGCTGAGTTGCAGTACCAATATCTGCGTTAGTCTCAGTACCTTTCTTTGCTAAAGCACAAACTCCGCCGGTCCAAATCATCGTGCGATCCGTAAGCGGTGCTCCAAATGCCCACTGTGTAACGAGCATCCAGATCAAGGTAGAGATTAGCCATCGGATGACTGCCTGTCGTATCCTGTTGTTTGATACGGGAAGCCTATAGATGTGGCACCAAAATACAATGGTGGTCCAGAGCCAGCCATTTTTCACAAATAGTAAATTGAAGATATTATGACTGTGAGCAAAATAGGAAGTCGAGTGTCCAAGAGAAAAGCAGAAGCCCAGTAGTAAGGTCAGAGGATAAATCCCAAGGATGATTTTGTCTAACGAGGTAAATCCGCCATTTCTGATTTCTGCTTGGATTTGATGTAAAGGTTCATCGCCGATCAATTCGCTATCTTGTTTGGGCAGAGCCGTCTGCTCAGCAGCCATCAGACTGGTGCGAGCCTCTGTCGTCAGCGCGCATAGGCCTGTATCATGTTGCGACAGACGCTCGGTGAACTTAGGAGCTCCACCTGAGAATGCTTAGCACATGCTGATCCTGGATTTCCTGCCGTCTATGTTCGATTTGACAACTGATCTAGCTTAGCAGACAGACGCAGTCCGACAGAAACTGCCAAGTGCAGCTTGAGTATCAGAGATCTGTTTCTAGATTGAGTTGTGCATATTTGGCGTATCTAATTTACGTACTTTTTCTCTTTCAACCACTTTTGTCAACGATATATATATATATGCGCAAATGTATAAAGTATCTTGCACAAAATTCCTCAAGTCAGGGTAGGAGGACAATCTTCAAAAACTTGGTTTTTGCAAGAGATCTTTCCTCGAATTATACTTATATCTCCCCTAAAGCCTCTGAAAATACGCTTCGATCCCACGACGACATACCGGACGAGGAAGATGCGCTTCATATGCGTCAGCTGACGGCAAATGCCAGAACTCTAGTACGTGCGAAACGGCATGACGATGCCTCCAAGGTCATTGATGAGGGGCTCAAGATGTTCCCCTGGCAGCCCTCTCTATGGTTCTGGAAAATTGCCACAAAAGTTGGGGACTCTAAAGGTGCTATAGAAGTCTGGGATACGATGACAAGAATGGGGGTGGAGAAACTAGCTGAGCATTACGATATAATGGCCAGTGCAGTTATGATTGCGGACTCTCGTCACGTCGTTGTCGAGCTCTTCTATGAAATGCTTGATAGTGGTTTGAAAGGAAATCCAAAGTTCTACGCAACTGTTTTCATTGCTTGCAATGACTCCAGTGGCAAGTTATTGTCGGACGCAGAAGCTATCTGGGAGCGAATGCGAGTAACGCCAATGCTTGCCGAAATCGTTAGAGATCCAAATGTCATACAAGCCTACGACCGTATCAGAGCAGCAGCAACTGCTCGCATCGTGCCTGAAGATACCACCCCTTCTTTAAATCCGTTGGCGACATTAGAAGAAAATGTGTCGGGCACATCAGACAGAGAAACAAACAATGTTGCCACGCCTTCCACAAACACTTATGTGTACGGGCAGGATTTACCACCATCTGAAATGAGCGAGCAAAGCACGATTCGAGTGCACTCTAATACTAGTGAGCTCGAAAGTAGCTCTGAGCAACTGATCGCTAGTCCCCTATCTACAATCAACACCAGCTCAATTCTCAACCTAGATCAAGTATCTAATAGTACCAGCGTCTTGGGGGCAGCTTCGGATCAACAAGGATCCGCAGACCTGCGTGCTCAGGCTGCCAAGAACTTCGAGGTGATTGGAGGGGATATGGTCCCGGCAATATATGCTGAGCTGGAGCCATTCTTCCGTGCTGCCAGACGTAATCACAGGGCGCACGGTGAAGCTCTTACAAGAGTAAAATCGCTTCTGAGCAATTCTCCAGCCCCACTGCATGCCTACAACTATGTCATTCGTAGTGCTGCTATCTTGGAAAGCCCTGAAGATCTGCTCGCTTTGCTAGAGATGACCATTGAGCAAGGCCTGAGGCCAGATGCAAGCACATACGTGAGACGCTCCGTGCCAACAAGGAAGAGACACACTGACATTATAGAACCCAATCATTCGTAGTTTTTTCCTTGCCGATAAACCGGATCAGGCGCTCGATCTGATCGACCGGATGGAGGTGTCTCAAGTACGATTCGATTTCCGAACGATTCTTGAAGTTCTCCGAGGGCTTTTCAGGAACAACCGTTCAGATGCAGCTATGCAATTCTTCGTGGATGTCTTCAAAAATGGCTCCGATCTATCGTTGATACCTGGCAAAGACGCCGAGGTGAACTGCTTTGCTGCAGCTGTATCTGGTCTTTGTGATACACGAAGACTCGAGGACGCTCAGAAACGTGAGAACTAGCTCCGCAGAGGTTGGAGAGACCTGAACTTACAACTATAGTCATAGCTGTCATGGTCCAGAGGGGTTTGAGTCCAAGTCTGTCGATATACAATGCTCTGGTCTCAGGCTGCTTTGCTGATGGTCAAATCATCAATGCAATGAAGTACTTTGATATGGCGATTAAAACGCCTGATGTGGCACGTCTGAACTCGAATTGGAAAGAGGATATCGACAATCTCATTTCGACTGTGGTTTCCGGATTTCTCAAGTCCGATCGTTACGTCGAAGCAGAGTCCTTCATCAACAAAGTGGCTAAAGACGGTTACTGGAACAGGAGTACCTCAAGACCGTTCGTCCATTTTATCTCATGGCTTGGCCAACATGAGCGGATCGACGACGCCTGGAATGTTTTCGAGTTCCAAGTTACAAAGTACAAAGGCAACCGGGACCAATTCAACTTGTACACAGCAGTTCTCAGGGCTATCTACCTGGAAAGAGGTGATGTGTTTGGAGGTCTCAAGTGGTTCCGTACCATGCAGCAACATTGTAAAAGCATCACACAGCTACCATACCAGTTACTTATCGACTCGGCATTGACCAACCGTGAGAGGGACCTTGGTGAGCAGATCTGGCAGGAAGCATTAACACACACGTCCAGGGTCGGGGAGGATCTCTCTAAGGGTCTCCGAGAGATTGGCGAGCGTTGGAACCTTTCTGGATGACTTTGGCCACTCATAAGCTCTTCTTCTCTCTATCGCTCCGCTGCATACCTACCGCAGTCATGGCCCACAATCATAGAGGACTCGCGTTCAAATAAGTAATGCAATGACGACCTTGCTACCGCCTTGAGAATTGCGCCCATCAGCTGTGTATTGCGTATTGTGTATATTCTCTGCGTATGTATCTCCATCGATCGAGATCCAGAGCTCGCTTGGACAGGATAGATATGAAATCGCATTCTAGACTAAAGTGCGGGTCGCCATTTCTACTCGTGCGCGAAACGCTATTTGCAACTTCCATCGCATTTTATCATTTCGTTCGCTCCGAGGGTCGAGCATTGTCATCACTCATTTACAGACACATTGGCGGGGAGATCTTACAAGCACATCTTGGTTCCGGGATACGGTTGTCGGTAGATGGGCGCGCAAGAGTCGAAACTCTCCTTCCGACGGGGAGTCTTTAGACTCCACGAAGAGCGAAACATTCCTACAGATGATCCTTACTGGAGCAATTACTGGACACTGCCTGAAAGCGCCGAAGACATCTTCACACTTTTCTCCACGAGCGACATCCGAAAAACTCGCGATGAAGCACCGGAAAACTTCGAGACTCTGATGCTCGTCATGTGTCGCCGAATGTTCCAGCTGCGATGTGACCATCGATTCCCCAGTGCTGAAGCACCGGAGACTCACATGCTTAACTGTTTGAGAGTATTGACCAGGCTCATACCATTTGCGTTCGAAGACGAGGCGTTTGAGAAAGAAACTCTGAGATTCATGTGGGCTTCGGACGAGACCAGCGACGAAAGTGCTCAAGAGGATACAAAGTCTTGGGGAACACGACCGGTAGGCTTGAAGACAAGTCCTATAGCTGAGGATCTCATCAAAACGTTAATTGATCTGTTATTTTTCTGCGGTTTCACTATCCCCTCTAGTTATGGACAGGAAAAAGTCGTTTACGGAATCTGGGAAACAGGTGTCGGCTGTACCGTGCTAATGGGCACTACGAAACAATTCGAATCGAATAAAATCGAAACTCTGCGGTGTATCTTGGCCCTAACAAGTCGTGGAATGTACAGATCTGCCAGTAAGTTTGCAAGTTTGCTTTTGAATATTACTGACTTGACAGATGAACTGCGAGTCAATAGACACGTAACGTAT
Source organism: Taphrina betulina (assembly GCA_008802775.1). NCBI lineage: Eukaryota > Fungi > Ascomycota > Taphrinomycetes > Taphrinales > Taphrinaceae > Taphrina > Taphrina betulina. The sequence goes on from VWSI01000023.1 coordinate 180,360, forward strand.
TTGGTCATGATGATTCCAAAGAACATCGTTCTGGCGCTATTGTGTTCTTTGATCAACACGACCATGAAATTCAATCCAACAACATGGCGGACGATCCCCTATTCGTCTTCCTTCTTGACTGATCCCCGTCAACTATTGGCAACCTACTCGCTGCAATTCCTCCTCATCGTATTATGCTATCCTCTTCCGAAAGAGGGCTCGCAGATTTATGCTGGTCAAATTCCAGATGGCGAAACGGGCCCGGTCAATTCATTCAGGCACTACTTCAAGAAGCTCCATCGCGCAAATGACTTCAACTTCATGGTCGAAGGAATGTCGAGAGTCCTGCAACAACCTCTTTCTGCCTCGTCTACGTATTTGCCTGGCTCTCAGCGGCCAGTCCGCTTTCATCCTGAAATGCTGCTTCTATTCTGGGAATCGCTGCAACAAAACAGAAGATTCAAGACATTCCTCATAGAGACTGACAGGGCTTTAGACTTCCTGATCGTGCTCCTGTTCTACGCCCTGAATCACAAAATCGATCCATCTCAGATTGGTCTCGTTAGAATGTGCGTCTTTATTCTTCAGCCCTTGTCAGCTGAGGCCAAATTCGCAAGTCGTCTCAATAAGACTTTTGAGGGTCAAGCTTCTTTACCTCCCGCGATACGAATACCATCTTTCAGCGGCACTTATGCCGACTTCTTGATCATCAACATCTACAATCTCATTGCGACTTCCAAGGGACAGCTCGTATCTCTCTACTCGGCGCTATTCATGACCTTATCGAATATAGCACCTCATGTCACTGAACTCTCGGTGGTGGCTTCGACAAAGCTGGTACAGCTGTTTACCTCAATCTCGCAGCCTTCATTCCTGTTTGCGAACGACAGCAACTTCAAGCTCCTGCAGTATATGCTGGAGGTCATCAATGGGATCATCGAACACAACTTCAATGCGAATCCGCACTTGATTTATGCTATTCTTCGATCACATACCAAGTTCGAAGCGCTACAGGATTTAACGTTGAACTCCGGGATCGAGACGATCCAAAGATTAAGAAAGATCAAGGAAGAGCGCGAGATCCGAGCAAGAGAGGATGATGAGGACAAGACACCCAGAGATGAAAATGTACCTTCGCTTGAGCAAGGTACTCCGACAAATGCAAGGAGTGACCCATTCTCAAAGCAGACACAATTCGTAGCGTCAGATGGGGAGTCTGGCGAAAATGAGCCGAGTCGAACAGGCAACTCATCGAGTGCGACGCAACCAACCAAAAGCCATTCTAAAACCCCCAGTCTCGCGTCCATCTCTCGAAAGTCCAGTGTGTCGTCCGAGATGGATTATCCACCACCCTCGCCTCGTGTCATGTCTGAGAAGGCTCGGGGAAAATTGCCCGAAGGCGCTATACTGCATCGTCAAAACTCCGCGTCATCCATGATCAGCTCTTTAGGTTCCTCGAACACACATATGGGCGGTGCATCTGAATTCAATCCGTCAGGCCCGTGGTTTGAGGCGTGGTACCCTGATCTAGAAATGGGCCCTGTCAAGGCAGTATTGGATCAGCTTGCAGCTGAGGTGATGAAACTGTCTGAGGAAACCCCGGATCCCAGACCGATCATACGTCATCTGCAAAAGGCCAAGATCTCTGGCATCTATCCTCGGACGCCGAACCCCAGAACTTTCGTGTGGTCCGAGCAAGCCAAAGTGTGGTTCGAGAGTCTCTTATTCGGTTACATCTACCTGTCGGAGACCCAAATTGGAAACGGGGCCGTCGGTGTCTGGACGGGGACCAACGTGAAACTCTTCAGAGTACAGAGCGACCCGGCAGCTGAAGATCCGAACCTGATCTTCAGGATAGGCAGCAGCGTCGACGCCATGGCCAACACGTTTGCCCAGAAGTTCAACGTCGGCGCAACGAACCCTGCCAACGAAGCGACCGTAGCCATAACACAGGCGCCGCAGCAGTAGGGCCGAGACGAGCAGTACGGATCGAGTGACCTTGCCGACCGACGCCGCGCGGGCGAGTGCATCAGGCCAGGTTGCACAAGCACATCATCACCATCCAGGATCATCATCATCATCATCACCATCACCATCATCATCATCATCATCATCATCCCCACGGGGTACAACGGAGAGTCCGCCTCCACGAGCACGTGCCAGCTCGGGCCAAGTGGCCGGTAGCTACCAGTAGCTAGAGATATATAGTTCACCGTTACCATTCGAAAGTCGTACATCACGCGAAACGCGAAACCCCGCCGATAGTCAAAAGCGCCCTTCTGAAGCGACCGCCCGACGCGACGCGAAGACCGCGGTGGTGAGGAATTGGACCCGCGGAAAAGGGGGATCTGGCCCACCCCCTGCGCGGCCTTGAAGGGGAATTTCAGCCCAACTCGATGAGAATTTCCCAGGCCCGATGTCACTTCCTGAGATACGAGCGAACGACCGTTGGAAATCCCACGCCCGACTCGCTAACACTTCGCAGCAGTCAACAGACCTCTGCGTCCTGGTCCCATACACAGGCCTCGCCCGGCGCACACGGTCGCTATAAAGTCCGAGCCCCATGGCCGCCTTCGTGACCCTGCTCCTCAACGATGGGTACCTCAAAGGAGCACAGGTCCTCGCACACTCCCTTCGTGACTCCGGCACCGAGCACGAGCTCGTGGTCATGGTCACGCGGGACGTCTCCGATGTAGCTCTCTCAGCTCTTGCCGTAGGCCGATCCTGGTAGTCGAGGCGAGTTTCACTCTGACGGTTTTTCCAGGACGTTTACGACCACATAATCGAGGTGGATCCCATACGCAACCCGTCCCTGGACAATCTCAATTTGCTCGGCCGCCTGGATCTGCACAGTTCTCTGACCAAGTTGAATCTGTGGAGACAGATCCAGTATGAGAAGGTCGTCTTTCTCGACGCCGACACGGTTGTGTTGCAGAATATCGACGGCCTCTTCGCGCTCGACGTCGAGTTTGCGGCGGCCCCCGACATTGGCTGGCCGGACATCTTCAACAGCGGTGTCTTCTTCACGAAACCGAACATCGGGACCTATGCCGCACTGAAGCGATTGGCGGATGCAGGCGTCAGTTTCGACGGCGGCGACCAGGGCCTCCTGAATTCGTTCTTTCCGTCCTTCCACAGGTTGTCGTTCACGTACAATGTCACCCCTTCCAGCGGCTACCAATATCTGCCGGCATTCCGTCACTTCGAGTCTCAATTGAAGGTTGCGCATTTCATCGGAGCCCAGAAGCCGTGGGCTCTTGGTTCGGCCGCCGTATCGACCTTCCACGGCCCTTACGCACAACTCCTTGCGAGATGGTGGGCCGTCTACGATAAATACTATCCAAACGATCAACTTTCATCCTCCGTGCCGCTTGCGAATCGCAAACGAGGCACTCTATCCCCTATCGGATCGACTCCGGAGATCGACTCGGGCTCTTCAAGCCCGACGAATCCTCCACCATTCGAGGCGGCACAGACCGGCTGGAATGCTCAGATATCGTCACCGCCAACATCAAGTGCACCGGAGGCGGCAGAGCTGCAGTACATGAGTTATTCCAATAACTGGGACGGTCCGGATGCCAACGAGACCTTCGTACCTCCCTCGACGCCCAAAATTCCCAAGTCCGTGCACTTTGAGCCTCCGAGCATGCCAGATCCCTCGACCGCCATCTTCCCATGGGAAGGCAGGATGGTGGCCCAGAGAAGTTTCCCGGAGGATGCCGTCGCTCCGTTACAGGAGATCTTTCCGATAGAGAGTCGGGAGGATGACAGCCCACGTTCGGAAGTCTCGGAGGCGGATCACTCACAGGCGTTTGCCAACTATCAATTCTCGAACGCGTGGGATTCGATTCAGGAGATCAGGAGCTATGTCTCGAGTCAGCCAGGTCAATCCGGTCGACCTCGTGCACCGTCGTCGACCTGGGGATCCGGCTCGAACTCTCCGAGGGAGGCGGAACTACCAGAGGGACCGTCCGAGGTAGTGTCTGGGTCGAGCAAGATTCCGGGGTCGCAGAAACACGTCAAGACGGATTTCCTGTTGCAGGAGCCGGCTGGGCTACCGAAACCACAGGATTGGGATCCGTCTGCTCAGCTCGCACAATTGGCGACGCATGCACAGACGCTCGCTCGACGAGCTGTCGAGGACGAAGCGGCGAGAAAGTTGGAGTGAACTACGTATTAGAAGCGAGCATCATATTTTTTAAATTTTCCTTTCTTTCTGCTTTTGCACCGCACACACACACACAATAATAGCAATAGAACTCGATATATCTTCTTTTGTAGGTTCGGCAGTTTAAATTCTCATATGATTCGCCGATTCGCTACAAGCCCGCGCTACTGGTACAATAAAAAATATTTCTCATGAAGCAAAATACCAATAGAAGAAAAAAAAAAACCAGAAATGCTCATTCGAAAAAGTCGTCTTCTTCTTCCTCTTTCTCTACTTCGATCTTAGTAGAAGTGGAGGGTTTTGTTGATGGTTTGGCAGCACCGAGGGATCCCGATTCGGCCATTTTCAGAAGTTCCGCTCTTCTGGTTCTGGTCTTTTCTGATCCTGGTCCTTCGAGTTCTTTATAGAGAGAAATATATTTTTCCAAGACGGGATAGTTTTCGATATAGATTAATTCGATTTCACATTTCCTCACTTCTTCTTCTTCTTTTTGTTTTTGTTGTGTTTGGGAAGTGGCATCACCACCACCAGTGTTTGAAAGCGATTTCTTGGCCTTGGCTAATTTCCTAACGGCTTTTTGGTGTTCGACGAATTTCACCATTTTATATTTCTCACGCATCTTTTCACGTTCAATGAGGTTGGCATGACTAGATTTCTGGGCTTGTAAGGAAGCCAAGGCGCGTTCTTTTTCTTGTCGCGTGGTTTCGGGCAGTGAATCGAGGGCCAAGAGACGCTGTAAATCTCGAATCTTTTTCGCCAACGAACGGCTATTGGATCCTTCCTTCGGCATGTCGTTCCCTCCCCCAAAGAAAAAACAAAAAAAGCCTTGATTAGAAAAAGTTGGTAGAAAGTTGGTTATTTTTTTTTTTGGGTTGGTGGCTGTCGGTTGAAATTCTTGCCTTTGCCCGCTGATAACACACTCACACGCACACAACCGCGCGCGCCCACTCTTTTTTTTTGTTTTATTTTACCAGAGAGTGGACATGCAGCAACAGTCTTTATCGATTCATGCATGTTTGGAAGATTACGAAACGTCCATTTCGGCCCTCTTTGATGCGATCGCGGCCTCCTCCGTAAAAGAAGAATCATCGTTCGATTTGGACGAAGCCATCAATCGAGTCATTGCACGAGACTCGTCCCTCTCGGACGCCCTTCAAGAAGGTACAGCCCATCCTCAGAACGGGAGTGTCGAAAATTGATGTGTCAAGTATATCAACATTGCATGAATACGTTGAAAATTCGTGCGTTGAAACAAGAGTCGAAAGAGTTGGACGACGCGTTACTCGAAATAATGACGTCGCTCGCTGCGATGCAACAATCGCTCTTACTTCAAGACCGTGCCGCGACGACGACAATACAAGAACAATCGAAAAAGGTCAAAGTCTCCACGTTGTTGACGTACGCCGCACGCATCGCTCACCCAACACATAAATCTGATCCTTGGCCAACCGTACTCTCCACACTCTTCACATTACTTGAAAAAAAAGACTGACTGTGAATCAGGAAGATGTGATGCGGAGATCGATGGCGACGCGACAAGACCGAGATCAAACTACGACAGAGGACCAAGAGCGGAAGGAAATCAGGGACCAAGTCTTGCAGAATCCTACCCAACAAACACTCTTTCACGACAATAACAATCACGACGACAAGACTCGACGGCAGTCTGTGAATGGCGCAACTCAGCTGCATCTCGATTTATTCGATCCCGACGAAGACGAGTAAAAATCTTTTGGCGGTACAGAAAACGCCACACACATCATGTCAAAGATGGGACATTCTACCTCCAATCTAAAAACTAACAACTAGCACTGGCATGTCGACGACGACGCCGGCGGTGCAAAAGTTTTGTTTTACGTGTGGTAGAATCATTTCTCGCGCGAAATCGTCCGATGCAAACTTTTCGACGCAAAAGTATTGTTCTCACTCCTGTCGCACGAGAAAACCGGGCGAGTTGGATAGACGAATCGAATCAGTCTTTCTCTCCCTCTTGACTCCACCCAACACGCACGATCGTAAGAAGGGTGTCACGTGTACGGAAGTACAGGCGTCCGTCTTTGCATCGAAAGAAACCCATACTCCCGCTAGTCCTGCTGCTCCTGCTCCTCCAGCTACTCCCGCTTCTCCTGCTGCCGTCGGTATGGAAATAGCAGAACAGCGAGAACGAGTCAGACGCGCAGGACGTAGATTGGTCGTCTTTCCCGATTCAGCCGAGAGTGAGATCGGTGCAAGGCTCGAGTGTGTCCAAAACGGCAAGGTCGTCGAAGGATCTTTTGCAAAAGGGGATTGGGGTATAAGAAGGGCAGAGTGATATCAAACGTTCAAAAGTTCAACGACTCGCGTTAGTACCTACTATGCCATCGACCTTTTTGATCACTACTATGACCATAAAAAGATAAAAACCGCCGAAGCTTGCTTCCATACAAAACAGTTTTTTAAGTTGAATAATTCCCATCAAACTCCAATCGGCATCCCCCAATGGGCGATACCGTCATCCATACTAATGTCACCGAGAAGCTCGACGCCCGAGCGCGCTTTGGGCTCCACTAGTGTTTCGTCCATGTCGTTCATGAAAAGCTCGAACAGGCCCGAACCATCATCCAAAACGTCGTCTCCCAAGACACGAGTCGTGATTCGGTCGCTGCGTGGAGGCGTAGGCGGAAGCATGCTGTTTGACACATTTGCGCTGATCAAGTGCTTTGCCACGGTATTGGGAGTGTTTGCAGCGACGAACGGCAATGGCGTCCTCAATATCGTCGAGGGTGTCGTACCCGTTGTCTTTTGGGCAGCGGGCGTAGGTTTGACGGGGCTCGTGATGTAAAACGCTTCGACTTGCTTAACAGCCCAGGCCAGCGGATCTGCCTCGGCTTCCTTCTTGATCAGTGCTTCCGCCTGCGCAGCAATCTTGGCCTGTTCCTGCTTGATCCTGAGCGCTTGCTGCTCTGGGGTATTCTTCGATGCTGATGCGTCTTTACTAGGTTGTGGCTTCTTGCGGCCAGGGGGAAGCTTCAGATCTTCTGGCTTGAGGCCCTTGTTGAAAGCTGGCGCCAAAGCCTCTGCTGTCGGCGAAGTGGACGAATTGCTGCCGTGAGCCTTTGCCTGCACAGCCCTTGCGACGGCAGTCAGATGTTCCTTTACACTCGCAAACATCTTGTCGCAATTCCCCTTCAACTTCATCAGATCATTGACATTCAGCACAAAACGTCCTTGTGGAATCCAATTGAGATGGTCTCTGAACAGGTACTTCATCTCGAGCAACTGCCGCGTTGCTTGCACATTCTTGGATACCATGTAATAGATCGTCGTCAACTGGTCTACGCGCGTACAGTACGGGGCCATCGTGGTGACCTGCTTCCTGACTTCAGTTTTCTCCTCCTCAGAAAGCTCCTTGAAAATATGGTTGCGCTTCCGTGAAGATATTTGTTCCTCCATTTGAGCGACCTCCGTGCGAAGTCTGGCTTGTTCCTCGAGTGGACAGCTACTGAGCAACAACTGCATCATCTGGCCTTTCTCGACCCCCGGCTGGGCTCCCATAGGAGCTTGTGGCATAACATTCGCTCCAGCCACTGCAGCTTGGGCAGTTTCCGGAGCTTTCCGCCGCTTTGTTGGACTTCCCTGAACGTCTTGCACGGGTTGTTGATTTGTAACTGCATCCGACTTTCTCTTGGGACCAGGGTAATTCTGCTGATTGTGTACTGACAGATAGGAATTGGCTGGTGGCTGCTGACCAACTGGTCCGAAGTTGTTGCTCATATTTGTAAGAGCCGGATCTGCCGGTATGAGGCCCTGCTGATTCTGGGACGGGACTTGAGCAGCACGCGGAGGCTGGGGCATGGGCATCTGCGACATCGTCTGTTGCTGTAGTTGTTGCTGAGGCATGCGATTGTGTTGTTGCATCTGTTGCGCCTGACTCTGCAATAGCTTCTGATGGATGTTGTAGAGTTGACGAACCATATCCACCTGTTGAGGATTCAAAAGCTTCTTCTTACCAAGCTCCATAATTCCGTACCACGAGGTTATACCAGCTGGGAGGAAACTGAGTTTGGCCAAGAGCGGTGCAGGTATAGGATGGTTGAAAGGATTGTTTGCGTCAGTTCTAGTTTGACCATTCTGAGTCGCAGGTTGCTGTATTCCCTGACCTTGGACACGTCTCTGAGCTTGAGTGGCTGGAACGATCGGATGCGAAGCCGGTATTTGCTGTTGCTGCTGTTGCAGACGCAGTTGTTGCTGCATCATTTGCTGTTGTTGTTGCTGCTGCTGCATTTGTATCTGCATCTGCTGTTGTTGTTGCTGTTGCTGCTGAAATTGCTGTTGCTGCTGCTGCTGTTGTTGTTGTTGTTGTTGTTGTTGTAGCTGGTGCTGGTGCTGTTGCTGCTGTTGTATTTGCATCTGCTGCATTTGTTGTTGTTGTTGCTGCTGCTGCTGCGGCTGTTGTATCTGTGTCTGTGCTTGCGGCTGAGCAGATCCATTCTGAGAATGCATCTGAGATCGAAGATTCGCCTGCATTTGCCTCATCTGTGCCAATGTCAAACTATTCTGAGAGTTCGGCGGCACCTGAGGCACAGGCCTCTGTACTTGGGGCTGCGCGGTCTGTTGAAACTGGACACCAGCGTTTGGATTCGTGTTGCTGATGGGGACATTTTGGGTCTGGCCAGCTTGTGTAGCCTGTGCCTGTCGCCGTTCCTGTATCAAGCGAGTCTCGTGAGCCTTCATCGCTTTGTACAGCTCCATGACACGCTGAGGTGTTCTATCACTTGCTTCTAGGGGAGGGGCACCGACGTGTGCACGATAGCTTTCAACCATCTGGCACATACGTTCGATCTGTTGCATCTGAGCAGCGCTGGGAACCCCATTGGGATTCGAAATGGAAAGTCCGGCACCCTGCTGAGACGCCTGATTCGACATGGGAGGATTGGGGTTCTGAAAGTTAGCAGGCCTTTGTAAATTTGGAACCGCCTGGGGTACCATCGAATTCGTTGCCGTGTGCTGCTGCTGCTGCTGCTGCTGCTGCTGCTGTTGATAAGGCGAGCTTGTGAGGTTTCCCACAGGCTGGTTGAGGGTGGACATTGGTGGTTTCTGCTGCTGCCCCGCGAGATTCGTGCTCTGTTGTAGACCGCGCTGTAGCATACTCTGTTGCTGCTGCATAAGCATAGTACGTGGGTCGACCTGTTGTGCCATCGGCAGGTTGGCATTCGTCTGCGGCGTCTGCAACGGAGTCTGTAGTTGTGCTCTCTGAGCCATGAGTGCCTGCATGTTGACTTGTTGAGCCTGCGCTGAAGCCTGCTGCTGATCGTACTGCTGCGCTTGCGCATTTGGCAGCTGACCGGTCTGGGTGGGCATGCCTACATTCATGGCTCCCACCCTCGCCTTCTGTTCCATGGTCTGCAGACGGTTGCGGCAGGTGATGAAATAGTCCTCCTTGCTTGTTGCAGTGCTATGAAGATGTCTTTCTATTGTAGGTCAGCTTACCGGTCCGAGTGAGGTGTTCCCAAGAACAGGATATGGAGTCACCAAAGTTCTGAGCGACCTGGGCTATCTGTTGTGGAGCATAGTTCGGCTGTGCTTGCCTGAGCGCCTGGGCTACCTTTTGCATGACCGCCCGCCGGTCGTTTGGATGAATCTGGGCATGCCAGTCCATGCTACCGATCGGTCACCTTTGACAAGCGCGGTCTCGAGTGTCAAGCAGGACAGGCGAGCTGGACGGCCGCGTGGGCGCAACCTTGTTGGATGAGATTTCGTGACTTGCAAGCTGTTTTGAAACGACGACGAGGGTCACCCGAAGGAGCTGAATGGAAAGTGCGGGACGAGGAAGGACAAGTGCTCGATGAGACGGGAAGGAACGAACGTACGAGAAGCGCGAGATGGACGGAGGAGACTGCGTGTGTTGGTAGAGGAGCAGCGCAGGTACAAGCGTTACTTTGGGCCCCGGCGGGACGTTCTCATGTGCTTGCTCGCTGCCCTGCCGCGCCGGACAAGCCTTCGCCCGAGATGGCTGATGTGTAACGAGCGCTTCCGTTCGCCTTCAGGAGATATATGTCGCGGTGATATCCCCGGGGTCGTGCTTTCGCCTTGTTCGGCCCAGAAACTTGTCGAACGGATCCAGGACTTGATCTAGTCCTCCTACGAGTTGGAACTTTTGACCCTTGGTGTGTGGCTCGTTCGGCCTCAGGATGTGGGAGGGAGATCGCGGCCGCGGGGCTGAACTGCAACTCTCGGCAGCACGAGCTATGCCGTGCATGGGCTGCTCGTCCGGAACAAAATCGTGTGTCAATCGCGAATGTAGAATCGATTCGACGGAGAATGGCCCAAGCGGGGTCATCGCAAGGATGACATCTGAGATGTCCACCCCCATGGGTTTAGGATTCTATGTCTTGCTGTGTTGTCTATGAATCCCGACCACCTCGGTAATGGTTAAGCTGTACAACAGGCACTCTACGTCGCTCGACAATCCCCCGACTCCGGCAAATTTTTCCCCGGAGCCTTTACTGATATTAACGTGCCAACTCCGTGAGGACGCACCGCTCAAAATAAGTGAAATCCCGATCAAACGATTAACCATATCTCCCGCCACCGTTTCGCCTTCGCTCGTCTCTAATATAATTACCTTCACGATGCAGCTCGAATTTCTCTTTGTTCGAAGAACGTTTGGCTTTTGTCTCCATTTTCATGAAAATGGACCACGGAAGGATGCAGTTGATCCAGACACTCCTTGACCTTTATCGAGTCCTGTAGTCTGCTTGGAGTGGAAGTTTTGCATCTCCGGCCTCAGAGGTTGTTTCCGGACCTGTCCGACAGGCTCAGGCTGCCCGGCAGATTTCGAAATTTCCGTTCCTCGATCGATCGATTGTAGTGACTTGAGTGTCGGCAACGTTGCCTGACCCTCTGATTTCGCACGCTCGGGGACGACTCGCTCGATGATACTCGTAGCAGCATTTCCACTATTACAAGCATCTCGAATCGGCATGCTCTTCATGCCATTGGCGTCATAAGATCTTCGATGGACCGGTGGGTGATTCGATTTCAGGAGTTTGCCCCATTCGCACAGCTGATAGATTAATGACATGTTGGGTCCTATTCCATGCGATTTGTCCTTCACATAGGAGTAGGCTGTATTGATGTCCATGACTTTCGCTTTCATCACGTAGGCTATGACGAGACTGGCGGATCGGCTGACGCCCTGCTGACAGTGAACAAGGACCCGTTTGTTGTCCAGGTTGACCCTACGATCAATAAAATTCGTGAGTGCCGGAAGATCTCCCGTCACCGCTTGATTGTGTTGCCACGGCATGTGCACGTATTCCGTTTCCCCGAATCGATCGGATTTGATCTGGGTGTCAGAAACGTCAGATCCACTGGAGAAGCTCGAGTGATCCTCGTCGGTGGTGGTGGTGCACGAGGAGCTTGAGGATTTTCGGCTCCTCTCATGGTCTCTCTCGAGGAGAAAGTCTTTCGATTCGTGTATGGGTGTCATGGCCGACGCGCGGTGAGGCCTTTCAGGTAACAAGGGATTGGGGATCTCCTTCGCGACATTGATGACGACGTCGAACTGGCGCGCTTCTAGGGCGCTAGGCTGGGAGTAGAGCCAGAGGTTCGGAGACAATATACAGACGGGTCCGGAAGAGTAGACGTTCAGCTCGTCATTCTCGCGATCAGCCTCGATCGCATTCTCCGATTGGAGATCCTTGACAACGGAGAAAGTCGAGTCGGGACCCTGATCAGCCGTGCAGTCGAAGGCCGGCAAGGACGGCCTCCTCGAGATGCTGAGCATGCTCATGTTTAACGACGGCAACTTTGGTGGGGACCTCCCCAGTGTATACGCACTGTGTGGGGTGGACGGCATGGAGCTAGATATGTGTATCGTGGGCGCGAGCTTCTGCGCGGCCAGCGTCGAGAGGGACAACTTCTTCATGTTCTTGCCCTTCCTCTGAGACAAGCCTGGGCCCGCCAGAAGACTGGATGCGTCCTTGGCGACATCGTCAGCGCCTGTGAAAAGCCGAGAGGAAATCGGCGGGTCAGACATGGAGTGTTGCAGATGGAGCCACCGGTGTCGGAGAGATCAGTCTTTGTCGAGATTCGCAGGAGGGCGAGTGATTCATGCAAAGGGAGGAACGAGCGTGGCGAGACTTCGACAAAGGAGTCTTCTCGATCTACGAGACCTGCTCGCGGTGCGAAAGAGATAGAAGACGTCGACTTTCGCCAACAATGGCAGACCGCGAGATGACAAGAGGACGCAGCTGCTGGAAAGCGAAGGGACTTAAGACCGAACAGAGCTCGAGGGAGACGAGGGCCAAGATGGTATGGGTCCGTGAGACTTGCCTGACCGTGCTTGCTCAAACCAGAGCTTCAGAGGCTCAATCGGGAGGGTGGGAAGCCTTGTCGGCCGTTCGCACGGCACCAAGGGCGGTTTTTCACGGCTGAAGGGTTAGGGTCGTTTCTATTTTACTCGAGGGCGGATTTAAGCTTCCATCCCGCCGGCCAACTGCAGGCGCCGGTCAGGGCAGGCCGCCGCCAGCCATTCTGCTTGATCCTCTCCATCCTCTCCCAAGGATGGAATTGTTATGAAGCCTAGACCTCGCGTAACGTGCCGCCGGATACTCGCCACCACCCTCTACCATAGCTATAGCTATAGGTCCCACCAGCCACATATGGATCGACGTCGAGTGCCTGCCGTGCACTCCGCGAAGGTCCATGGCTGGTGGGGGCATTTCTTCGTCTGTGACAGCTTGGTCCGTTCCCTAACTACAGTATTGGACGGGGGGGTGAGGTCTAGCCCATAGCAGGAATCATGGAGCTAGTGAATATGGATCATTGATGTCTGACGGGTATCTCGTAGCCTGCCGTCCTGGTCTCGTCTTGATACAGCCCATTCCTACTTCCTCTGCTAACTTTCGTCCCCCTCCTCCGGATACTCGACTGCCTGGACATGATTGAGCTTGTATCGTCCTCTACGTCGCCCGGTTGGCGCGGAGAGCCACGCTGATATCTCGCGTAGAGACCCTCTCGTGTCACGGGCGAGCGCTCAAGCACATCTGTAGCGGCTCGGGATGTCGACCGTCCCGGCACTTCATTCACATCTCTTCTGCCCTGATCGTATGAGTTGACCACATTTTCCGCAAGATTTCGAGAAGATCGATGACGATCACGATCTGTAGACTCGGACAGGGGCGATCTTGCTGAAGCGAGGCGTTGGGCAATTTCGTTCGGGTGTGCCCGACGATCGACGATGGTCTCGGATGTGGTCGGTAGGCTTGTCCGGTGGTTGTCGGCCACTCGCGAGAGCCGTGATGAACTTCTATCAACGCTCAAAGCAGAGGCCCTGTCCAGGGCATCATCTGTCGACTTCACGATATCGGCGAGACTTCGGCGAGAGGATGAGCTTCGTGGCATTGTCGCAAATGTATTCAGACTCTGGCGACGGGCATGCCCGGTACTGAGTTGGGAAGACCGGTCAACGTTGCTCCAGGCTGTCCTTTCCGGAGATGGAGTCTGGCCAAAGTGATGTCTTTGTAAGTAGAGACATACCTCCGTTAGAGATCTGCACAGGGCATCGGCACGACCCTGAAGCACTTTGTCACTGGAAGAGGCAGCCAGAAGCAGGGCATCTGCAACAGCAAAGTCCAGAGGATGTAGTAGCTCCGCCGGCACGTCCACTAGCTTCAGTTTACTGATCGATGCACGAAGTAGGGGATGCGCGTGTCCGGGTGAGGCAGGGCTCATTCTCTGGGAAGTAGATTGGTATCCGATGGATGAGCTGGAATAGCTATCTCCTGTCCTTGGACGCAATCGCTCATATGAATTGCGACCGACGGGACTGGGCATTGAAGCAAGTTGTGGTGTAGAGTTGCGTGGACCCAATTCTAGCCTGTTTATCCTACGTTTGAGTTCCTCCAGCTCGTCGAGCACTGTTGACGGCGCAGCAGAGATCATAGACGCGGAGTCATCAACCGTGATTCTCCTCTGCCTGCTTGCTTGTGGCGTTCGCATTTCCTCCTCGCGCATTTCAGCTTGTCTCTGAAGATTCGCTGAAGAAAGTCTGTGCCTGATACGAGCATCTGTACGATCTGAGAGGTCTCCGTTATTGACTGGACTTTTCGTATTTATATTCTGACCGCCTGAAAGACTTGGCGGACCACGGTTTTGTGACGTGACGTCTCTCTGTTGAGTTCGAGAGCGACCTCCATTCACAGACGGGAATCTGTTCTCCGGGGTCTGAGATCTGCTCCTGGCAGAGCGATCGCCGTGAAATGAATCGCTAGCCGCGGTTCTCCAATCATCATTGGTGGAAGTAGTCTCCGAGGGCGTGCGCACGGTCGGGGATTCGTTCTTCGCGACGTGGTCGCCGAGATTGTTTTCGCGCCTGACATCAGGACTGAACGTTCTGTTCGAAAGGAAGGCGGTATAGCTCTATTACCCAATCAATAAACGCGACGATAGCCATTCATGACGCGACTTACAGGCATCCTCCTGTTTGCCAGAGGAAGTCGTGGCTGGTCTATCGCGTTCTGTCCAAGGACATCCTCATCGGCAGGATCCGGAAATGACGTGACAGAGTGCCGCGAAGACGAGGACGTATGGAGATTTGAGCCATACTCCATTCTATGTCAGACCCAAGGTGAAGAGTGCTCCTTGCCAAGCAAGAATACTACGCCAAGTCCACTACAGACTCACAGTACAACTGTGCAGATCTCAGAAGGAGGGCATCACTGAATCGACTCGAAAACTCGAGCCATTCTGCAGCCAGAAGCGCTACTGACAGCATAGAATCCTTCGTGCGGCTTGAAACCCCACGACGTGACAAGTTCTCGGCAGGAATTTCCCTGAAGAGTCACTTCACGTGTTCCTCCTCCATCTACGAGTTCTGTACTCGTACTCGAGAAAGTGGGAGGGGGTTAGGCTACTGCTTACTAGCTGATATAAGTAGCCAGCTGGCATGCAGGTAGAGATGCATCACTTAGAGACAAGCGTGTAACCACAATAACTTTGGCATCCTTCACAAATAAGTGTTCACCGGTTGTGGACTGTAGCGCACCATGTCGGATGAGCTGGACAGATGCCCCGTATGTCAATCTGATCGCTACTTGAATCCAAACATGAAGTTTCTGGTGAATCCAGAGTGCTATCACAAGATGTGTGAGTCGTGCGTGGCCAGGATATTCACCTTGGGGCCTGCGCCGTGCCCCATATGTGGTCGTCAGCTGCGTCGGAACAAGTTCAGGGCTCAGACGTTCAGCGACGTGCATATCGAGCGGGAGATAGATACCCGGAGGCGGCTTTCCAAGATCTTCAATCGTGTCGAGGAAGATTTCGACTCGCTGGAGACCTACAATGATTATTTGGAGGATGTGGAGATGATCACGTTCAATCTGACACAGGGGATCGATGTCGAGAAGACGGAACGCCGTGTCAAGGCATACGAGGCTGCCAATAAGAATCTGATCTCTGCCAACAACCTGAAGGAAGCGGCAGAGATGGCAGAAGCACACGAGATCAAGCGCTTGGAACGGCAGGCTCGGAATGAGAAAGCTCGACTCACGCAAGAGGCCATCTTGCAGGAGGAGTCGGAAAAGGTCGAACGAAATGCGGAAATGTTGAGTGCAATGTCTTCCGGAGCGGATGTAGAGAAGGTCAAGCGGGAGATTCTGCGAAACTCTAAGAAGAGGTTGGAACTTCAGAGGAAGGAGGCCGAGGAGGCTATGAGCAAATCGATGCGGCAGATCAAAGCTCAGACGAAAGACCGATTACACTCAATCAAGCAGGAAGCAGAGGTTCCCTTCTCTCCTCTGCTTGGTTGGGGTGCACAAACATCTCTGTACAATGTACAGGAGGATTACGACGACTCTTTCTTGGCACAGCTCAAGAAGGACAAAGCATTCAGTGGAGGCGGGGGACGTATCGGGGACATTTACGAACGTGCTTTGTTCGAGGCATTTGCAGGCCTCAGCACGAACACATGATATCTGTGTCTAGATGTATGAATTCTATCGAATGATATCGAGAGATTGATCTTCGAACCCTTTTTGTATATTCTGAAAGCAAATTTGCGATTGGAATTTGTACGTCTCCAGTCAGAGTGCTTTATTCTCTCTATCTTGAATTGTAGATTGCCAGAATCGGCATGCAACTCTTTTGATAGATGCATATGTATCCCACTTTCTGCTCTTTGGTGGCTGTTTTGGCGTCTCCACGAGAGAGATCCGTGGCAGATGAAAGAATTCGACTTTGAATTTCCGGCGCTTACGTTTCCCCTCCGAGTACACCATTGCCTATTTCTAGCACACTCCCGATACACGGGCGTTCTGAAATGTCCAAAACGATGCAGGCCATCACGTTTCATGGTCCGGGAAAGATTCAAGTCTCCAATGTCTCGAGGCCGACGATTGAAGATCCACGCGACGCAATTTTGAAAGTACAGTATAGTGCGCTCTGCGGATCTGAGCTGCACGCCTATCGTGGACACGAGGCCGTTTCGTCCCTAGGATTCACTAATGGCCACGAATTCACTGGAACTGTGGTGGAAATGGGCAGTGAGTGCGATCTGCAGGTAGGAGATGAAGTGGTTTCTCCCTTTACGACGTCTTGTGGAGAATGTTGGTTCTGCGTGCGTGGCTACAGCGCAAGATGTGAGCACTCGCTGCTCTTTGGTTGTCCAAAACTCAACGGAGGTCAAGCAGAGTTCGTCAGGGTGCCTCATGCCTCTTCGACACTGTTGAAAACTAGCGGCCTGAAGATGAAAGACCCAAAGACTTTACTATTCTTGGGCGACATCTTTCCTACTGGCTATTACTGCATCAAGAATGCCTTGAAAGACATTTCGAAAGAGGAGAATGTGCAAGTTGCCGTCTTTGGATGTGGACCAGTGGGTCTGTGTTGCATCATTGCCGCACTTCACCTGCTCAAACAATACGGAAAAGAGTCAAGATTATATGCCGTCGATTCTGTCCCGTCGAGACTGAAATCGGCCGAGAAGCTGGGTGCTATCCCAATCGAACTTGGTCTGGACAAGCCGGAACTTGTGGTTACGGAATTACAGAGAGTCAGCGGTGGACGAGGTATGGATGCGGTCTGCGAAGTGGTAGGACACCCTTCGGCTCTACGATTGTCCTTTGACTCCTTGCGCAACTTTGGGGTTCTGTCCTCGGTCGGCGTCCATAATGATCCTTTACCTTTTACTGGCGAGGATTGTTTCTCAAAAAACATTACCTGCCACTTTGGTCGGTGCCCCGTCCGATCGATCTTGCCTGAAGCCATCGAGATTATGAAAGCAGAAGAAGACTCGTTCGATGGTTTCGTAGATTGTGTGGTTGGCATAGATCAGGCCGTACAAGCTTACGAAGCCTTTGACAAACGTGAGGTGAATAAGGTGGTGTTTGATTTCACAAAAAAAGCAGCGTAGTAATGTTACAATATCTATATCAGAAACAATTCATTAGCTCAATATTTGATTTTTCTTCGATTGCTCAAGATGTGTTTGAGAGAGAGAGAGTTAGCGAATAGATCGAGATTGCCGATTTTCGAACGCCATTGACGTCGCTTCATTCACTCCACAACGAATTCGCAAGTCTCCAAATATACGTACACGAAGAGAGAAAAGGACTTTCAAGAATGTACGAAGGACTATCTTCTATTCCGATATGCTATGCCAGCCCGTCCTTGGGTATGCACGAATCACATACATTGCCGCAGAAAATATCCGTGATATCGAAAGCTGGATACAAGGCTATGGAGATGGGCATGCCTGACCTGCTCGCCTTTGCAGGTCTGGAATCCGACGACGAGAACTTTGAGGACCTGTATCGTGCCGCTGAGAAGGCCGGTCGGCTGTGTCGAGAGGCGAATCTGGAAGTGCTAGTGCTTCAACCACACAGTCAGTTCGAAGGCTACACGGATCCAAAGACAAGGAAGGACAAATTCGACCGGGCGGAGAGATGGTTGAAGCTCATGGCGCCTCTAGGATGCTCGATGCTCCAAGTCGGATCTAATGACGATGTCAGCACGTCGTCTGAGTTTGACGTCATTGCCAAAGACTTGAGAGACCTCTGCGACCTTGCCAAAAAGTATGGTGTGCGGGTAGCGTACGAGCCGTGGTGCTGGGGCGCCTATGTAAATACCTGGAGACACTGCTACGACATTATGAAACTAGTGGATCGAGACAACTTTGGCCTGAACCTCGACACGTTCCAGACAGCAGCCCGGGAATGGGGCGACCCTGCTCAGCCATCGGGACTACTGGATCTCCCTGCGGCAGAGAGGGAGCAACAATTCAAGAAGAGTCTTCAAGATCTCACGGACCTCGTGAAGCCCGAAGAGATATTCTTTGTGCAGATTTCAGATGCTTACAAGAAGCACATCACGCCAAAACATCCCGACTGGAAAGAGTCTACCCCAGGAGCAAGAGAAATCTTGTCCCATTCCTACAGACCTCTACCGTACGATGACAAGCGGCCGGGGTACCTGCCTGTCCTACAAGTGACGGAGGCGATTCTGCAGACTGGATTCCGTGGTTGGTTCAGCTACGAGGTCTTCCTCGATGAGATGAAGGAGAAGGACTTTGACATGGAGGCGTTTGCCAAGACGGGAATTGAGAGCCACAAGAGACTGATGCAGGCGTGTCAGAAGAAATGAGCTAGTCAGACATACATGCGTACACAGTACTGTAGCTGTTGAAAAGCGTGATGGACTGACTTACAGGAACTTTTTCTGGTCGTGAATTTCGTTTGCCCCACATTTTCCATCTCGTCAAAATTTTTGTTTTTCAACCTTTTTATCGCATCATTCTATCTAGCTATAGCCCGTTCTGACTTTGATTCTTGATTTTGCTGCATCAGATTGGCGAGTCTGATTACGCACTTTTATCTCCTGCACCGGCCGCGAGATGGAAAATATGTCGAAAAAGTCGTTTTCGTCGCTGGGTCTATCTCCATGGTTGATTGATTCACTCTCGAATCTATCCATTACGAAACCTAGTGCGATTCAATCTGCATGTATTCCGCGGATCTTGGATGGCCGTGACTGTATCGGCGGCGCAAAGACGGGATCTGGAAAGACTGCTGCATTCGCGCTTCCCATCTTGCAGAAATGGAGTCGTGATCCGTACGGGATCTATGCGTTGATCCTGACGCCGACGAGAGAACTGGCGATCCAGATATCAGATCAGTTTGCCGCGTTGGGAGCGAGCATGGACTTGAAGTTTGTGACTGTCGTTGGTGGATTAGACATGCTTGAACAATCGTCGGCATTGTCGAGGCGGCCACACATCGTCATTGCGACGCCCGGTCGACTGGCCGACATCATTCGAAGTAATGGAGATGAGACGGTAGGAGGGCTGAAGAAATGCAGGTTTCTCGTGCTGGACGAGGCCGATAGACTACTGAATCCTAGTTTCGCGGAAGAGCTAGAGGACTGTCTATCGCTGCTGCCGAAGGAGAGACAGACGTTGCTGTTTACCGCGACAATCACGGACGCCATTCGCAAACTGTCGCAACGACCGGGCAAGAATGGCAAGGAGGCACCGTTCCTGCATGAGGTGGAAGGGGAAGAAGGGTCACTCACGGCCGTGCCAACAACGCTGCAGCAGAAATACCTCTTCATACCCTCGCATATCCGAGAATCATATCTGCATGATTTACTCTCCCTACCTAAGAACGAGGGGAAAAGTGCCATCATCTTTGTGAATAGGACAAAGACGGCGGAACTGCTGAGACGGATGCTGAGGTTACTCGAGTACCGCGTGACGGCCCTCCACTCCGACCTGCCCCAGTCGGAACGGATAGACAGTCTCGGTAGATTCCGAGCGGACGCGGCCAAGATCCTCGTCGCCACGGACGTCGCTTCCCGTGGACTCGATATCCCCATCGTGGAGATGGTCATCAACTATGATCTCCCACGAGACGCTGACGACTACATACACAGGGTGGGACGTACCGCTCGTGCCGGTCGAACCGGCGAGAGCATCAGTCTCATTGGCGAGCATGATGTGGAACTGGTGCATGCCATTGAGGAACGCGTCAAGAGCAAGATGGAGGAGTACGAAGGATGTAAAGAAGGCAGGGTGCTAGAGAACCTGAACGTCGTAGGAAAGGCGAAACGAGAGGCAGCACTGGCAATGACAGACGAGAATTTCGGCGAGAGGAAGGAGAATAGACGGGAAAAGCACGGAATCGTAAGGGAGCGAGTGAAGACGGGCAAACCATACGATAGGGTGAAACGATCAGGAAAGTAATGTCGAGAGAGAGTCGAGGCATGCTGCATACACGGCGGGGGTTAGCAATGAGCGTACATATGCGTATCTGTATAATTATCATGATGTTCATGTCTGATTCTGCCCTGAGGAACCAGCATCAGCCGAAAAACCCTGGTCTGCAAATGAGTGAGTTGGAGGTTCAGTCGAACCCTGGAAATTCTTGGGAAATACACAACCACAGTAGACGGGAATTGTGAAATCAGGTAGAATTTGTTAGCGGGCGTGATGAATGCGACGTTGCGTGCTGTGCTCGTTGGTTCGACGTTGGTGGCGGCATACATCTACCAGCACTTTTTCCACCTCCCGTCTCCGACGACTACCACTCCGAGAGAGTCTCTGGCCGCTCTCGTCGTTCCGCAATGGTCGTCCGACTTGTTTGCCATAGCAGACATTCACGGGGATTATCCGCGTGCTCATGCGGCGTTGATGCACGCTGGTGTCGTGGACGTCGATGGCGTGTGGATTGCGGGCAATGCTACACTCGTACAGACTGGAGACATTGTTGATCGTGGGCCAGACACGCAGAAACTGTACCGATGGATGAGAAACCTTACGGAACAGGCTGTATCGTACGGAGGCAACGTGGTCAAGTTGTGGGGGAACCATGAGTTTATGAATGCAGCCCATGATTGGCGATACGTCGATCCCAGAGATATCGATACGTTTCCTGAACCGAGAGAACAATCTAGACTAGAGGCCTTTTCCACGCATGGATCCATCGGACGTGACTGGTTACTCGATTACGCCGTGACGTATCGCGATCCAATCTACAAGGCGCACTTTATGCATGCCGGCCTCAATGTCGACCATGTCAGGGAACCTACAAACGAGATTGGACGAGACTTTATGGAGACCTTGTTGAGTGGGCAACGTCATCACGAGGATTGGAGCGATGAAGAACGATGGTTCTGGAGCGGCGAAGGACCGATGTGGTATCGAGGGTACGCACTGCTTCCCGACGCCGAAGCATGCGAGGTGGCAGAAAAGGTCATGGCAGTCTTGGATGCACAGTTCTTGGTCATGGGACACACACCTCAATTCGATGGGGCACTCACGCGGTGCGGTGGCCGTGTCTTGCTGATTGATACGGGTCTCTCGTCCGCATACGGTGGTCGACCCGTCGTCTTGCAATTCTATCGAGGGAAACTGGGATCAGTGGAAGCGAAGTTGTGGTACGACGACGATCAATCGACAGAGGTCGTCTATCCTTGATTTCATACCGCCTAAAATCGTCACCATCCGTAGAACAGATTCAATCCCCTATTTCTCTTAGAATTTACTTCTTTGACATCATAATGTCATCACTGAAAGGAATGACCTGATCGTAATCCAAAGTCAACCCGAACCCAGGTCGGTCCAATCGCTCTCTCTTGATCGCTCCCTCGATAGGCATGACCTCGTCCTTGAACAAGGCTCCGAAACAGGGATGGACCGTCTGACCGTCCGGTGAGTTTGCGATATACTCACTATACGGAGAGTTTGTCTGCGTGATACAAAAGTGGGCGGTATACGGTCCTGATCCATGCGGTACGATCGGAATATCATACGCTTGAGCCATTGCAGAAATGCGCAAGAGTTCCGTCAGACCACCACACCACATTACGTCCGGTTGAAGGATATCAATATTTCGACTTTCAATCATTTTGCGGAACCCGTAGCGTGAATATTCGTGCTCCCCGGTCGTCCAAGTCACTTCTGGACATGCAGATTGTAGTTTCTGGTACCCTTCAGAGTCGTCGGGATGCAGTACTTCTTCGAACCAATCAATCTTCACTCCTGATGCCTTGCACTCACTTGCCAATCTAATTGCGTACCTCACATTCAGTGACATCCAACAGTCGACACGCAATGGGAAATCTCCGATCGACTCTTTATGTGCCTTCAAGAAATTGACGTTTCTCTGTATAGAGTCTGTTGTGTCTGGTCCGAATGGCAACGGCACCTTGGCGGCTCGAAAACCGAGGTTCTTGATGGCGGTAGGGTCAGGTCCGGTACAGTAAAATTCCACCTGTTCTCTTACGGCACCACCAATCATTTGGTAGACCGGTTCCTGGCGAATATGACCTAACAGATCCCACAGGGCCAAGTCGATGACTGACAAGACTGCCACTGGAAGACCTTTACGTCCATAAAACATACTGGACTTCCACATCTGATCCCATATTTTGCTTGAAGAAGTGTCAGCATAATTGTCAATATAGATTTGCGTATACCCAAAAATCGTACTTTGTGCTTCTGGGATCCTGACCAACAACGAATCGCTTAAAGTGATGCTCGACGAGCCAACAAGCAGGCGGGCCTCCGAAACCTGTAGCGACACCTTTGTTCCCATCCTCCGCTTCAATCTCAACTACGAATGCACCTAGAACGTTGATGCCAAAGGACGTCCGGGTATGGTCAAATTCCGAGTATGAGGACATTGGCGTAGAGAAACCATGATCGATGATCCAGTGTCCGGATTTCTGATCGTGATAGTCGCCACCAGATCCCGGAGATGTCAAAAACGTCCTGACTGATTTCACTCTCGTCATGTCTTTTCAACCAATCCGTAAAGGTTGTTGATAAGTGGGGGGAAACGTCAAAAAGTGCTGGACAAATTGCGGGGTGTTCTAGTTGCGGGTTCGGGGAGTGCGGAGTCAAACCTTCAGATGCTCAAGGAATACTTACGGATAATGTTGCAACGTTGACGACAGCTTGATTTTGATGCTGAAGAATAAAGTAGTGGTCATATCGGGTGCTAGCAGTGGAATTGGGAGGGCGGCAGCAGTCGCTTGTTACAAGCAAGGCGCTAAGCTTGTACTTCACTATATAGGAGACGCACAGTCCTTCAAGCACATTACTGCGCTCCACGAGGAACTGGATCACTCAGACAAGGTTTGGTTTGAGAATGGCGACATTTCGGACCCTTGTACATCGGAGAAGATTGTCAATTTAGCAATCGAGAGGTTTGGCAGGATCGATGCGTTGGTTTCGAATGCGGGGATATGTGAATTCACTCCATTTCTCGACGTCACTCCTGAGATTCTCTCGAGACACACGGAGGTTAATTACCATGGGTCGTATTACTTGATTCAAGCCGTCGCACGAGTCATGTCTACACAAAAAGGTCCTCGAGGGGGCAGCATCATCTCTGTCTCTTCCATCTCTGCACTCGTAGGCGGCGCCGAACAGACGCATTACACACCCACAAAAGCAGCATTGTTAAATCTCATGCAAAGTTGTGCCGTGAGTCTGGGAAAGTATGGGATTCGGTGCAACGCAATCTTACCTGGCACAATCCAAACCGATATGAATTCAGAAGATCTCAAAGACGAGACGAAACGAGCCTACATGACTTCCAGATGCGCACTCGGCAGACGTGAGTCAAATGACCTCCCCCAAGTCGTAGCTAGAAAAGTGTTTCTGCTGACGGACGATAGTCGGAGTGCCGGAAGATGTAGCAGGTCCAATTGTCTTTCTAGCAAGTGATATGAGCGCATACATGACTGGCGCTCAGCTTTTAGTAGATGGTGAGTGAATCCACTCTTTCCGAGATTATTGCGTTTTTCTGATGCACGATTTTTAGGAGGACTACTTGCCAATCTGCAGTGAACAGTCCTCAATTACTCCGAAGAATCCGACTTATGGGAGAGTACGAGTCAGATGAATCAGTCGACTTTCATCATAGTTTTTTATAGCTATACAAGATATTTAATTTTTTCTAGATCGCGTGAATGCTGCTTGCTGCCATCGCTAAAAGATAGAAAAGAATGACGTGCAGCGGCTACTACTTTGTGAAGCAATGAAGGCTATTGATGCAGACAGGGGCATGACTCAGAAATCTCTATACTTGATCTCTCGTCGAATGAGGCGTGTCTTACATCACGAGACAACAAGAAGGACTTTTACGCTTTTTGACTTCTGGAGATCCATTGTCTTTCATGCTGGCTAACTTGCCAGATTGGACATTGTTTGCAGAATTAGAGTGCTGCGTCAGTCGGGCAGTTTGCGTCGTGCTGCTGTCTTCCTTGTCGACTTGCGTTGCTGCAGGCCCGCTAGGAACTGAGGCTGTTTGTGGTTCTCGCAAAAGTGGTGCTTCGCTCTCTACAGGCTTGTCGACCTGAGGAATCTCCAAGGACTTGGTGCTTATAGATGGAGACCCAGCGGTGCCCTGTACACTACGGCGACTGAAATTGGTTGTAACATTCGACGCCGACTGCACTTTCGCAGGACTCTGCCCAAGGACGATCTGATTTTGCGGGCGGACTGCATCTGAAATTTCCAGACTTTGCGACGCCTGTTTCTCGATGGAATGTAGCTCCTGAGGTACAGAAGGGCTGTCCGAAACCGTCACAGTATGCCGATCTATATCTACAGGAGACATAGATCCATCATTCTTCCACATATCGTCAAAGGATTCTTCGGCTCGACCTTCCTCGATCCAACGCTGGAGAGCTAGCTTCCTTGCGACGGTCGGGATTATCTGCTGCTCCGCGGGCAATCTCGGATCAGGCTGAAATTTGCCAATCCAGGGAGGGGAGCCCGATGGAGCCTGATTGATGGCGTGTAACCGTCGTGCTTGCTCTTCTTTTACAGTCTTTGGATCTCTTGATTCTAAGTAGCGGCGCGACGCGGCGGACGCTACACTCTGAGCTCCTGATCGATGTGATGAATTTCTTCGGGACAACGAGCTAGACTTGGAGATAGTTGTGTATTTGTACGGCTGGGAAAGCTGACTCATGGGCACAGATGGGGACCTTGGCAGGGATCTAGAAGCAGATGGTACCACGTCCATATTGTCCAGGAAAGTACCATCATCCTGAATTCCGGATCCTGAGCGCCGTTGGAAGGTGACGCTCCCAGATCTCGTCAGTGGGCTAGGATCTTGGTACACGGGTATTCTGGACATGCTGAGGGATTTCCCCATCTGGCTGTTCGAGTACCTCTCGCCGCCCGTCTGGGACTGACTGGCCTGGCCAAGGGTTTCATTGTGTCTCGCACCCAAGGTAGCCCTGGCAGCTGTGGAGTGTTGCATTTTCACGGCCGTGCCATTCTTTGACTGATGACCAAACTCATTGTAGACGTAATTATTTGACAGACGACGATCTTCATAATTGTTATTTTCATCCGTCGCGTATCGATGGACCTGGCCTGTATTTTCATAGGGCCGTGATGGACTGTTGTCGCGTGATCTTGGCAGACTTGAGTAGAATTCTAGCACAGAATCGGCACGCAATTCCCCACGTTCATCCGAATCGTGATATATTGAGTGTCCAGTGTCGCGTAAGGGAGGTAATACCCTGGTATCTGACATTGGGGTCTCAACAAGATGAGTGCTTCGATAATCTCGGTAGTCCTGACACCTGCGCCTACACCTGTACCTGCACCTCAATCAGTCACGGTTTAATGTGAGCTCGTGACCGACGGTGGATTGTAGTGTCAGACCAGACTGGTTTCAGTCACCGTTCGGTCGGCGAGCGTCAGATATTCCAATTGTATCTATTGTATTATGATTGACACAACACGGCACGATGACGAAGGGGTTAATCGATTGCGTAAACCATTTTAGGCAGCGCTTCCCGAAGTACAGAGATTAAATTGCTTACTCACGCCAGACACTGCCCAAGTGCTATCAACAGTTGTTGCCTTCGAGTACCCTGCTATATACTACTCTCTACTGCCCGGAATTGATGAGCATATTTGATAGAGTCTTTGGCCCTCGGAAGCCAAATGTTATTGAATTAGCACATGGCAAGGAACGATATGATATAGATTTTGCGCCTGGTTCTATCGAGGATGGTACAATCACCGTTGGGGAGCTACGGAATCAGGCTGCACGCGTCACCAATACTCCTGCTGAGAACGTCCGTCTTTTGTTTCGTGGCAAGAATCTGAGTAACGACTCTGTCAAACTCTGTTCTGTCGGAATGAAAGGTGGCAGTAAGGTCTTATGTATGGCTAGTCAGTCTCCTCTCAGTTCGAGGGACCCCATCAGTACTACAGTAGCTCAAGGTAGGTCGTTGCCAGGGTCTGGCAAAGCGGCGCCCGTCGCAAAGTCGCCCGTCGACCAATTAAGCGAGCTACTCATGATAATAAAACAAGAGCTTGAGCCACTCGTGGAAAGGTTCGTCTCGGACGTCCCTATTGACGGGAAGGAGCGCAAGGAGACGCACGACAGGTTGGCAGAATTGCTTCTACAAAAGTTATTCTCGCTTGATGGGATCGCCTGTAGTGCAGACGCTTTGGAAGAAGAAAAGGCTCAAGTCCGTCAGAAGAGGAAAGAAGGAGTCAAATATACGCAAGGGCTACTGGATAGTGTTGACGATGTCGTTCGGGATGACTCTGTGGCTACCCAAACCGCAGGCAGTTGAGCATAATGGTATCTCGCAATGCAGTCGGTGTCTATGACCAGAAAGATCTTTTGAGACCGTGCGGAGGGTCATTTCCATCATCTATGTTGCATAAAGTTGCTCCTTATCGCGTTGCTACGATGTTGAGATTGCCACGACGCTGTCCGTGACACGGGACATTGTGCTCCAGCGTCTGCCCTACAGAAGTCTTGCTCGGTACATGGACAGAACGATACTGCCTTTAGGTGACTATGCAACCTTCCCCAATTCTGGATAGCTCGTCAAGGAGGCAGCAAGGCAGACGACGTAGATCCTCACTCGAAACAGATGGCTTTCCTGACCACGCGCCGCCTCGCGCCTCTAGAACCGTCGCAGAAGGCAGAAGGTTAATCGAAGACCACGCGTAACCGACCGTACGCGTTGCCTAGGCTTCGCTGCCGCCCCGGGCCAGGCCAAAGGCTTGGGCGTGGCTTGGTGTGGCTCTCACGAGGGGCCTGAGAACTGGGATTCTCTGCCCGCAGACCTGCAAAAGTCGAATCTGATGTCGGAATTCGATGTTTGCCCTCGCCGGCCGCATATTCGTGGGTGGCGGGAGGAATAGCCGAGAATTCCGGTCTTTTTTGTAATTTCTCGGGCTCTGAAATCGCAGTGTCAGGATTGCCATGCTGATTTCATTCAAGAACTGCATCTCCAAAACCTAGTTTTTATTTCCGCCATATAGATCTGTCTCGGCCGACTTTTTTCATGTCCAGTTGAACGATCGCCTGCTGTCTGAACATTCGCAGAGCTCCGTCTTACTGCAGCCAGGTAATAGTCCTGTTCCAGCTCGACCCGGAGCCCGTCACTGCTCCGAGGACCGTAACCGCTTATCGAGAGGTACTGAAGTCACCGGAGACTGATACGCCTGACACACGCCCTTCTCCGGACTCCTGAATCGCAAGGCGACGGTCGGACCCGACCGGCTCTGCTCTATCAACCTTTCCGGCGACAGTGCTTGGCGTCAAATCGATTGACACCAAGTCAGGTCTCGGGCAGAGTTGTAACTTAGAGACAAGTTAGGGTCTTCCGTCTTTGTCAGCCAACTCGGTCATATGTCCTCTCATCAACGGCAATCTTCGACAAGAGATGATCCACCCCCCGCCGCGAAAGCTGACCCCACGAATTACCTCCCAACAGAGCTCATCCACCAGATTTTTGGGTACATAGACGTCAATTCTATCGAGAGCTGCTTACTGGTGTCCCGCCGGTGGAGGCTGTACTCTACCAGAGCACGAGCTGCCAAAGGTCGCAAACACGTCAAGCTCGATTTCCAAGTTGTCGGAGGGTCCGGGTCATACGACAAGACAACGATACAATGGCTGTGGAAGAACGACACTTATTCGGATGCATTAGAGATTCTACGGACGCTGTGCGATAGGTACTCAATCAACGAGCTGAGCAGCTTTGAGTGGTCATTCGATAATTCTTTCGAGGCGGACATTGTGAAATTGCTTGCTGCAAGTTCACCTGCCATCATAAATATCCAGTTGCGCATCACGGGTTATATGGATCGCGCGGTTCGTCCCAACAACCAGGTGAAGACCTTGGTCACAAAACCTTACGACTTCGATCGGCCACTGATCTGTGGCGTCTTATCACGAATCTCGTCCAGGACTACATAATCACCCAGAGGTCTTTGGAAGGCCCGGCCGTAAGTCGAGCAGCGATACAACACTACCATGGCCATCAGAGTGCTCAAGTATCTTCGAATTTCGTCTCACCTAGCGGAATTTTCTTCAGACTTATCGAGTTTAAGGTCTTTGACCTCTGATGATGCACAGACGCAGTATCGATGCTTCAAAGGCTAACTTTTAAAACTCCATCTGATTTTCGAAGTCAATCCGGAGGCGTTAAAGTCTCGTTCCGCGCTTCTCCTTCCTTCTCCTTCCTTCACGACGCTCCTGGTACGTGAGCTGCTGGCAGTCCGGAACCGCTCCGGTCGATCTGTTGCTTGCAGAAGATGATGTGTAATTATTTCCCGAGAGATTCCTGCACAGCGACACGAACCACCGGAAGTTTCTCTTTCAGAAAGACGGTCTGTCGTGCTTCCGTCTATCATTTCTGATCACCAAAGAGTGCATCTGACCTCATCATTTATATATAGCTCATCACCTCAATTTTTTCTGGCGGATGCGTAAGCAACATCTTAGTGCCGATCTTGCTTTTTTTGCACTTATGATCACATTTCGTAATCACTGCGCTGTTGCCGTGAATTTTGATGTGGTTTAAGGACATCCATTATGGACTGTTTCCTCCAGTATGTAACATAGTCTCGTCCACCAATCTTTGATCATTGAGTTTATACGCACGCGCCTCACAATTGTTGAAGTAGTAACCAGGGCTGGTCTCTTGTTCGACGTCGACGCCGAGGTTTAGAAGATAGCGTATGAATGCACCATGAGAAACCACGATGATTGTACCGTCGAGAGTTTTTAGGTATTGCCTGACCCATTGCGCACGGTTCTTGAGCGTCGCTTCTTCGTAAGCATACTCACCACGCTTTGTACGCCATGCATGGCCGTGTCTGTCGCTTGAAGTCATGGACCAATCCCATGATTCCAGATCGATATCTGCAAAGCGGTCCAATAATCTATCGCGGTTCGACTCCGCGGGTCGAGGAGTGTCAGAAGGCACATTGCCAGTCTCCTGCAATTGCGGTACGACACGAACGGCACCTCTGTTCGGGACTCCCAGTACCATCGTTTGTAGTGTACGCAACAGCGGGCTGACGAGCGTCGTGTCCGCAGCGATGCCTTCCATGGAAGTTTTCAGATAAGAGCACTGTGTTTCACCCGTCAAGGTTATGTCGGGATCAGGCAAGTGTGACTGGCCACCATTCAGATTAGATTCCGCCTGCGCGTGACGGATGAGTATCACTCGAGCTGGCGCCATCTATCAAGCTGGAAATACTTTACTTTAGGTTGTAGAAAGAGATTTTTTAAGCGCTAGATGTTCCATTGACTCATGATTTGCCTGAACATAATTTACGGAGCCGAGTGAATCGTGCAGATGCGCCTTGGGAGTCATCTCCTCGCCAAATTTTACCTTTCTCGCGTCGTCGGGTGACCCGTTCTGTCTCGAAGGGTTGCCGAACCACACGAAAGGAAACTGGAGCGACCACAGTGTCGTTGGACCCCGAACTGCGTACGATCGAAAGCATGAACGAGGATGAGTTTAGGAAAGCTGGGCATGCGGCCATAGAGAGGATTATAGAATACAATCGAGCTCTGTCTGCAGTCCCTCCGTCGACCTCACCTGCTGCATCCAGCGTGATCAGTAAGGTCGATCCAGGCTACCTAGCCACCCAAATTTCGACAGTTATACCCGAGAATGGTGTGGGATTCGACGAGATTCAGCGCGATATAGAAGAGTCAATCATGCCTGGTATCACACACTGGCAATCCCCCAATTTCATGGCTTATTTCCCTGCGAATGCTTCTTATCCCGGTATTCTCGGCGACATGTACTCTGACATGTTGACCTGTGCTGCATTCAACTGGCAAGCGTCTCCCGCAGTGACAGAACTGGAGACCATCGTCATGGATATGCTCGGTACTGCTATTGGTCTTGACTCTGGGTATCGTTCCGAGGGAGAAGGAGGCGGAGTTTTGTTCGGAACAGCCAGCGAGGCGGCACTTACAATGATGATTGCGGCGCGAGATCGATTCCTGGACTCTGCTGAGGGCACTGGTGTAGGGATCGATCAATTGGTAGTCATTGTCAGTGACCAGACACATTCTGGAGTCGAAAAGGCTGCGCAATTGTTGAGATTGAAATGTCACAAGATCAAAACTACCTCGGAGGAAGAGTTTGCAATGACCGGAACGACCTTGTCTACGGCTATAGATGGACTGCGAGATCAAGGAATGAAACCATTTTTTATGTGTTTGACATTGGGCACTACTGCCGTCTGCGCAGTGGATAATTTCGAGACCATCACTCCAATACTCAAGAGAAAGGAAAACGCGGGGATCTGGACGCACCTCGATGCTGCCTATGCTGGCTCTGCCCTGGTCTGCCCGGAGTATCAGCATTACCTCGATCATACCGATTTCTACGACTCGTTCGAACTCAATGCGCACAAATGGCTTCTGACAAACTTTGATTGTTGTTGTCTGTGGCTTCGAAAACGAAAGTATCTGATTCAGGCCATGGACATCACCCCGAGCTATCTTCGCAACCAGCATTCTGATGCTGGACTGGTCACTGACTACCGTAATTGGGGCATCCCGCTGGGAAGACGTTTCCGAGCTCTAAAACTCTGGTTCGTCATCAGGACATACGGTCTCACTGGTCTTCAAAAGCACATCAGGAATCACATCGGCTACTCAGAGGCATTCGTGTCACTTGTGAAGCAGGACAAAACTATGGAGATCATCGCCACGCCGAGGTTCGCACTATGCGTACTCAGATTCGTGGACGGCGACGAGATAACAAAGCAAGTGTACGAAAAGGTCAACTCTGACGGGCGACTGTTCCTCACCAGTAGCATGGTCGACGGGATATATTGCATACGGGTCGTTGGCTGCAGCCCACACGTTCGTGAAGAACATCTGATAGGCGCATACAAGACCTTGGCAGATACGTACGCATCCATAAAGTCCGGCCGTGTGTAGATATTAGTCGGATCTCGCTAGTGAAACCATCGGATCTGCTGGGGACATGAGATGCGTGCTTAATTCCACGGGATGCTGCGCTATTTTGAGAACATGTGCCACTTCCGTGAAATTAATTCTGCAGATTTCAAGAGAACAAGGAACGACGACGCTGCAGCTCTGACGCACCTTCATTCCTTTGTTTCTGGCGCACGGACATTCTCAGGTCTGTATTCCTACGAAAGAGCCCGGTCAAATCAAAGCAGCGCCGGAAAGAGGCGATAAAGTATGCAATAATAGCAAAAAGTCGTCATCTTACCCCAGAATCTCCGTCTCGCTCGAAAACTCTCAGTCGGGATCCTCTGCTGCGTGAACGATTCTAGCAGTGCCTTCTGAAAGACTTGGCCTGATGTCTACATCCACCACTACGAGCGATTCGACAGGAAATAACGTCATCGATATCATCAAGGATGCAAATGAGCAACATGGGAATTTCGACATCAATTCCGTACTTTCCTCGGTCGGCTTCTCCTTGGGAATCTCAGTCATTCTGATTCTCGCGTTCTCGCTCATCCGGCCTCGGAATAATGTAGTCTATGCGCCAAAGATAAAGTATGCCGACGAGAAACACCAACCTCCCAAGCTTAAGAGCTCGCCGTGGGCCTGGATAAGTCCTGTTTTCAAATTGAAGGAAGACTACATGATAGACCGCATAGGACTGGATGGAGTCATCTTCCTACGATTTCTCCGCTTATGTAGGAACTATTTCGCCATCCTGACAGTTCTGGGTTGTGGCGTCCTGATACCGATCAACGTCATCGGTACGAATGCGACAGTCAAGAGCGACACTCTGACGACCTCGAATCCCTTGTTGAGATTGACCATCTACTACCTCACAGGGAACCGCTTGATACCGCATATCGCTTTCTCCTACGTATTCACCATCCTGCTGATGTATCTCATCTGGGTAAATTACAGAAAAGTCGTTCATCTGCGACAGACTTACTTCAATTCAGATGAGTATCAGGCGTCCCTGCATGCTAGGACTCTAATGGTCATGAACGTACCAGCGAAGAAACGCACTGATGACGCGTTGGCTCGCACTGCTATGGATCTGAAAAATGCAGCGCAATTTTCGCAAGCTCAAATGGGCCGAAATGTTGGCAAATTACCGATTCTGATAGAGCGACATGACAATGCTGTTCGCAAATTAGAAGCTATACTGGCACGGTATTTGAAAAATCCTTCGAAGTTACCCGCGCATAGACCTATGTGCAGGGGCAAGAATGGCCAGACAGATGCAATTGACTATTACACCAACCAGGTGCAAAGCCTCGAGCAGCAGATTGAAACGGCCCGGGACAATTACGATGCTTTACACACGATGTCTTACGGATTCGTCTCATACCCTTCAATTCCTGCGGCACACAGCGTTGCAAAGTCCAGTAAGCGTAGCGATCTATTTCTGGCGCCTAGACCTCATGATATCATTTGGAAAAATATAGCGATTGGTTCAGCTAAGAGAGGTTCTAATCGTATCTTCGGAAATGTTTTATTCGTGGCTTTGTGCATCTTCTGGACAGTGCCGAACGCTCTAATCGCTACTTTTATTTCTAATCTCTATAATTTAGGGTCCGTCTGGCCATGGTTCCAGAATCGCATCAACGCCAATCCGAAATTATGGGCTGTCTTGCAGGGAATCTTGTCACCTGTGATTTTGGCATTATTCTTCCTGTTACTCCCCGTCATCATGAGAAGGATCTCCAAATGGGAAGGTCGATACACGAAGAACGCTCGGGAACGCAATGTCTTTCATAAATTGTTCTTATTCTTCTTCATCAACAATTTCCTCATCTTTACGCTTTTCGGCGTGCTTTGGAGTTTCGTGCAGAGTACGATCGTCGAAACCGCTCAGGATGATACCGGATTCAGTGGGTTCTGGAAGGCGCTGAAGAATTCAGCATTCTTCGACGGACTTGCAAATGCGATCACATCTACTTCGTCTTTCTGGATCATTTACGTTGCTCAGAGAAATCTTGGCTGTTTGCTAGATTTACTCCAAGCCTGGGGACTCTTCCTCAAGTGGTTTAAGAGATCGTTTTTGGCGCCTACACCTCGAGAGATGATTGAATGGAGCGCACCTCAAAACATCGACTATGCGACCTATTACAACAACTTCCTGTACAATTTCGCTATTTGTATTTCGTATGCAACGGTAGCGCCGCTGATCCTACCTTTCGCACTACTCTATTTCGTTGTTGGCGGATTCACATTCAAGTACTCTCTGCTGTATGTAGCCGTCACCAAAGTCGAATCAGGCGGAGCGTTCTGGCGACCGCTCGTCAATCGAATGCTTCTCACGGCTGGGTTTTCCAACCTCGTCCTCTTTGTCATTACATGGGTCAAGATTAACATCTTCACTGCCATTGCAGTGGTACCAACCATGGTGCTCATCATTTTCTTCAAGATATACTTGCTGAAAGCGTTCGACCCGCGCTTTGATTACTATGCCTCGTCTGACAAGGCCCTCAGCATGCCTGTCGTTCACCATAATGATCTCAAGAAGGATCGACTACGTACCCGGTTCGGGCACCCGTCACTGACGCAAAAATTGATTGTACCAATGGTTCACGAACGAAGTCGTCCCTTGCTGAAAGAAATCTATAGGGGTCGATTGGTGGAAGATCCGATCGATGAACATACACCGGCAGTCGTGACGCAAAATGGACTTTCCGAAAAGTTCGAGTTGGTAGCTGCGGATGATTTAGATTATGAGCATTATCGCGACCGTCCTGATTTCTTCACGGGAGAAGGACTCGTAGATGACGCGAGGTCAATGAGGACGACGACTACTACTACGACTGCGACGACTACTGTTGGTCAAGGTCGTACCGGAGTCCCAACAGGCAGAAACTTTTCAGGTCCCTATTCTGATTCGCCATTACGAAAACCAGTATTACCGCAATACAACACGTATCAGTTGAGGGATGAAGAAACGCATTATGATCGATCCTTGTACGATGCAGACTTGGAGTACGGCAATGACGACGACGACGAAGGATCCATCTATCGTCTTGAAACATTCAATGGGCGTCCGAGATTCGATGATGAACCCGATACTTCTGGTTCATTTATGGGCAGTCAAGAAGATTTGACCAACTTGTTGAGACCTGCTAGATAGCATTACCCTCACTCCCACCCCTCAAAAAAAAATTAATGTTGAATGAATAGATGATTGTAGGAATAGAAAAAAATATATACTGATTCATGCACAGTCGTCGTCATCATCATCAGTCTGCACAACTTATCATACTCCAAAACCAACTCGACAACAATTTGCGAAAGACAGGCACACACCAACAGCCGATACACTTGAAATTTGATTAAAAAGAATTATTATGATTGAAGTTAGTCGTCCAAGGAGACGGTGGCTATACTTTCGGCGACACTCATGATCGTTTCATCCCCGACCGTTTCGTTCCCTCCTTCCTCTGCACCTTCAGGATCCTCGGCCATCAGGGCCAATTTCTCCAGATGAGTCTTGAATTTGATGATGGACCGTTTGCTTATAATGTCGTGACAATCTTCGACGGCTTGAGTCGCGAGCTCTTGCAAAGTTTCGATATCCGCATCCCTAGCGATATGAATCTTGTTGAGCGCAGAAGCCAAAACCCTGGATTCCTCCTTCTCGCACGAGATAATGCGCTTGACCATTGGCTCGATCAATTCGACCTGACCGCTCTTGTCGGCATCGCTTTGTACTAATCTCTCGGGATTCGTCCAATCTATCAACTGATTGCCAATGCTCAAGAGGGCGACTGCATCAGACTTGTCGCTCGCATCTAGCGACTCGTACAGTCGAGCAATTTTCTTGATTGTAGACACAACGATCGAAGACATTGCATTCTGATGCTCAAGCGAGCTAAAGGAATATACAGGGAAGAAGTATGCAAGATTTTGACGCATGGATTGATTGTCCGCATTCTCCGGATGGTAGTAGAGCAGTGCCATTTCTTTAAGGAGGCCGCGCGCATTCCTTGACTCGGGCATCAGGATGTTGAAGAGCAGAAGCTTCGAAACGGATTGAGTTGCCATAGCAACGACCTCGGGCAGGTCCTGATACTGGAAAGCCTTCAGATATATTCTCACGAGATCATCTTCGAGCGAGGAACTCTCTCCTCCGAGTTCTTTGGCCGCTTCGGAGTCCTCATCGCCTGCTTCCCTTTTGATGTTGTCTTCTATCAGCATCGTCGGATGGGCCATGAGGATGTCGGTTACGCATTTCAAAGCCAAAATCTTCAAATCTTCATAACCTTTCGCGAAACAATTTAGAAAATGGCCAAGATAGCTCTGAGCAAGGTCCCGATCCAAGAGACATATCTGACCAAGACACTCTATTCCTTTCTCGCAAATAGGTCCCTCATGACTACGATATGCAGGCACTATTATGTCCTGGAGAATGTCGTTCAGTCCTGGATTGGTCTTGAGATTGCCCTCGATGTGCTGCAACAAGGCACCGATGATTGTGAGAGCCCGCAGGGTCGTGAAAATGTACTTGATCTGGATCGCCTCACTGTCTGCAGTAGGCGTGGCGGAACGTCCACGCTGAGTCAGATCCGAGCTTGCAGAGTGAAACGACTCGTTCGCCTCCTTCTCATCTTCTAGACTGTCGTATAGATCAGTGATGATTTCCCGCACGGTCTGAGTCAATTCGTGTTCGCTCAGAGTTCCTTTGCTCAGTACTTCCACGGAGAGAATGAGTAAGTTTTCGCTTAGGCCGGATCGGAGGATTCCCTGACAATTGGAAAGCAGCCTCCTTCGTCCAATCTCGTCGCTGAGGTCAGACCTCATAGCTAGCTTGAGCAGATTTCCGATGACAAACTCCGTGTCTGCCTTTTCATTGTCTACTTGAGCACCGGCAAGGGCAACGTGTTTGACTATCAGATCTGACAGCGTACTCAATTCGGGCAATTTCTCCGAGACCACATCTGATATTCCCTCGTTCAGGGCGAAATCGTTTAAGCAACGGACAAGAAAGATAGATTCTGGATTCAACTCGGCCCAGAATGCTTCGTCGAATGACAATTGAGAGATGAACTCACGCCTGATTTCGAAGAAAGCGGTCATGACGTCCTCTCCCACAGTCGAGTTCACAATGTCGAGTCGCTGTAGCAGTTCCAAGATTGAGCCGTTGGCGAGATTCAACCAGTCGATAGCAAACATCCTCTGAGCTGCCTTTCTGACAGTCTCGTCTCTGTCCCTCAGACCCCAACGTAACAGTTTGTTACGTTTCGAGATGGACAAGGGCTTGAAACCGTTGATCGATGGCATAATCGTCGAATATATCTGTCGTCTGACCACAGGATCGAGATCTCGCGCTCTTTCTAGAAGAAAAGGGAGTGTCGCTCCGGATTGCGATAGATTGTGAAGGACCGCCCTCCGAACCTCAGCTGAGGGGTCGTGGCTCAGGAGGTGTAGTAGAATCTCCGTCACTTTGCTCGCGCTCTCGTCCTCCGATTCGTCCTCATCCTCCTCTTCCAGCTCTGGCGGCGCTTGGAAACGGGCGAGCGCAATAACGGCCTGCAC
This sequence comes from Taphrina betulina, assembly GCA_008802775.1. NCBI lineage: Eukaryota > Fungi > Ascomycota > Taphrinomycetes > Taphrinales > Taphrinaceae > Taphrina > Taphrina betulina. Next base: position 217,296 of record VWSI01000023.1, read on the forward strand.
ACGAACATTGCTCTCCCTATCGCGCACGCGCTTTATGAGTGCGCTTTGAACTGCCTCGAACAGGTCTTCCTCGATTTCGCTCATACCAGAGCTCATCAAAAGCGCAAACAACTGACAGACCCTATACCTGACATGCTTCTCTTTGCTTTCGACCCCGCGCAGGAGGTGCTGAATGAGCAATGTTGTCACCTCCCCGAACGATTCCGTCTCGTCTGCGTCCGAGCTTTCGAGAAGGGAGATGAAATGCGCGACAAACTTCAAGACCCTGTCGGCATTCGTATCAGACTTGCGGCAGACCAGCGCGCGGTTCAGGCAGCTGAGGAAACCCCTAGTAAAGTCCTCCACGTCGCTGTTGACCAGGTGCTGTCGCATGAGAATTACATTTTTGCGCGACGTCCTGACGCCCTGAACCTCGTTGAATATGTCCGGTATAACCTGACTTGCCCGACTGACCATGAAGGGCAACAAAGACACAACTAAGTAAGAAAGAACGAGTGTGTATGTATGAGGGCAGAGAAGTCGCGAGTCGGCGAGTCAATTCAAATCAAAACACCACGAAATTGGGGTTTACCTGCGGAACCCCAAGTACCGTGCGACACTTTCAACGCATTTCGCGCCGGGCGGTGGCAGGGGATGAGATGTAGCGGCAGTCGTGTGTGGTTTCCAGCATTGTCTGGCTGTAGACTAGTCGTTTGACCTCGTCAGGATGGACTCCGCGTTGTCGACGGCCCAGTCGACGCCGATGTCGCTGCGAAGGGCGGCCATGGCCGGTGAAACATCTCGGTGTGCCAGGTGTGTCAAGGACAAGAAGGGCTGCGACAGGCAGTTTCCCTGTTCGCGGTGCATAGAGTATGGCGCCTCTCATCTGTGTGTTTTCACCGGTAGTATATCTACCAGCAGGCAGCGTGCGACACCTTCCCGCGCGAGACAATCTATTCGATCCTCATTGGCGCGCAACGACTCGCCCCTCCAACTCTCGAATGGCGAGGAGGAATATGGCTTCGACGCCGGGATGGTCACGCCCATGTCGGTGCGACAGAAGAAGCGCACAAGGACGACTCCCTCGCACAGCGAAGCGAGGTCTCGAGGATCCGCGCGCAGGCGACATGTGCCCGCTGCTGAGCGGCAAGTAGACGAGGACTGGTACCGCGAGCCACCAGTCCGTATCGAGCCTCCTGTCGATCTCGAGCCAGAACAGACGGAGGAGGAATTGGCCCGTGCCAGAATACTGGGCGGTTTCACCGATATCGTGACGCACCTGCCGATAGAGATATATCGATCCAGCAATTTCATTCGCGCACGCGACCAGTCATACATTTCCAATAGTAAAGCGCTCGACGAAGCATGTCGTGAATTACAGCATACACAAGACGTCGCCAGAGCGCTGACGCTTCGGAGCGAGATTTGTCATTTGATGACTGAGTGTCGCGTAGATCGTGCGGAAGCCATCGCCGAAGTCGCCAAGCTACAGACCCTGATAGAATCTCACATCTCACTCTTGAGCGCGGACATTGAAAAGGTTGAGAATCCGGCTTCTACTACACCACCGGTCATTTCAGAGGACGCACGGCCCACGGAGACACCTGTTGCGCGTAAATCGAAATCGTCCAAGCAGGTCGAAGATAGTCTCGACATCCCGATCGACGACGACGAATTGACGTATTGCTATTGTCATCGCGTCTCGTTCGGCAAGATGATTGCTTGCGAAAATGAAGCGTGCGAAGGGGGTGAATGGTTCCATTTCGATTGCCTCAAGATCAAGACTGCTCCACGTGGCAAGTGGTGGTGCAAGACGTGTACGGAGAATGGACTGGCTGCCAAGGGATTCGGCACGCCCAAGGGCATCAAGGGCGAGACGATGCATGAGAAACGAACGAGGATACGCGAGGAGAATCGATCGCGAGAAGTAAATCGCCGCGTGAAACTGAGACGTCAGAGACGACATTGAGGTCGTTGAATTGTCGTTAGACTTGTAAGAATCTTGCGATGATGACTTTTAGCGGAGCAAAGAGCGAGCGACAGAGTATCATGGCATAACAATGTTGATTCATTGGGTACCTCAAACAGCATTAAAATACATTCAATTTGTATCGAATTTTCTCCTCCTCTTGTTGTTAAATTAGAGAATCTTCGACGATGCTATTCGCTACTTGTCCCAAACACTCTCGCTTGAGAAATGACTACCTCGTACAGAAAGAAAGAAGAGGATAAAAGAAAGGAAAAAGGAAGATCAACCATGCCGCCAACGACTATGTAAAGATGCTGTTCATGGCCTTTTCTTCTTTGTCTCTTTCACATCCAGACCTCCTGAATCCACCGCTCTATGTCGACCTTTTTCTCGTTGATGCCTACGACCCAAGGATGTTCCAGAAGTTGCCGAGGTCCAGGCCGCTTCGTTCGGTTGCGCTCCAGACAACATCTCAGGAAATGGCGATAACTGGCTGACCACTTGACACCGACGTCGGGCTCGTCAGGCAGATGAGGCGATTCTTGCGAGACTATGATGCTCAAGATCTCGATCGGCATCAGGGGACTGTCTTCTCTCTCGAGGAACGGAAAGCGATTCATGCTCACCTCCATCAGCGTAAGACCAAGCGACCAGATGTCGGAGGTCACGGTGTATGGCTGTCCTTGTATGCGTTCAGGCGCCATGTAGTAGCTCGTGCCTGTGAATGTACCAGCCAAAGAATTCACAAGCTCACCGCTGACGCCAAAGTCGCACAACTTGACTTGTCCACTCTTGGTGAGCAGGATATTGGAGGGCTTGATATCTCGGTGGATGATCTTTCGTTGATGAAGATAGGAGAGGCCTTCCAAGACGCCTCTTGCAATCCTGCCAATCACACGTTCTCCAGTGCGACCACCTCTCCTCTTGACTCGTTTATACAGTGCGTCCAAAGAGCCCCCTTCGCAGAATTCCATGGCGATACATATGACGCCCTCTTTCTCATTCAGGTAGGCGCCGTAGTATTCGGCGATGTAAGGACTCTGGCACGACTTGTTGAAACTCAATTCCCTAATGATTTGTCGCTGTACCTGAGGGTCAGGATCCGCAGGGATGGTCTTCAAGGCAAAGATTCCTAACTCAGGATATGCGGCCAGCTCGCAACGATCGACACTACCACCGTTGCCTTCACCAAGGCGTCCTAGAATCTTGATCTGTCCCTTCTCGAATGACGTACGCCAATCGTCCTCATGCATCTCCGTGAGGGAAGTGAAAGGAGGTCGATGGGAGGATTCGGAGGAGACCTCACTCGTGTCACTACTCCCAAGTACTCTTCTCAAATCGGCATTGAAGGCATCGATCGCACTGACCTGGGGTGTCGTCGCCAGATGCGTGTCGCTCATGGCTGACGTCAAGGAATTCAAGCCGTCTGACTCCTGCGCTTGAGCGCCTGGCGACTGCGACGGCTTCGGAACCCCTTGAGGTATAGCAAGGGTGGGCAAGACAGGAGTCGTACGGCGCTGATTGGTCTTGCCAGGAGGTCTGCGGTACGTCAGTCACTTGAATGGCACTAATCGAGAAACCTGATGTTTCATCGCTGCTTCTCACCTCAACGAGGGAAACATCCCAGCCAGCTATGTATGAGATCTGTCAATCTCCTGTAAGTGTAAGGACGAATATGGATGGCGAGGCAGGAGCCCTGTTGCACGCCGGAAGAGAGCTGTGTGGAGCAGGAACAGACGGGGAAAGAAGACCGCGGAATGGGTCCGTGTCAGTCGGAGAAGTCGGAACTCGACGTCGGCTGTTGTCGCAGATAGAGAGTGACGAAGAGCAGCTCAGGCAGTAAGCACTGGAGAATTCCAGGCAGGACCGTGCATCTTCCCAGGACGGGACCGTCGTGGTATCGAAGCGTTCCCAAGTCCGCTGTCGCCAAAGGACACCCCGGCTCTTTTCACCACGGGCGGACAACAAGCAACGGCTGCTAAACTTAGCGCAGACCGCACGTGTACACGAGCAAGGTACACGTGCAGACCGCTAATCAGCGATCGATCCGAGCTTCTCTCTCAGCTGCTTGTCGGGGCTAAGCTATGTACATGTGTTCTTCACTAGTCCATCAAGTCACGGATTACTCATGGGTGGTGTTTGGCAGTGACGGCAAGATGGGATACAGATGCCAAATCAAGGCGTGTCCGTTGACCAAGAGATAGTTGTGATTCGTGTGCCGCGATGCAGAGTTGGTCAGACTCTGCAGATTCTGCTATTCTCTGCTGGCTCAGGAGTTTGCCGGCTGCGAGTCCAAGTGGTAATTCACTTGCAAGCGGATGCTGTGGTACGCTCAAGATTGAAAGTGCCTCTGACGTGATCTACATCGCCCCCGCGGAGCTATTCGGCCCTACTCCTTGTCCAACTTGCCATGTTGGCCATCCCACGATCACCCGTAATCTCGGAGAGGACCGGTGCCAGAGATACGGTGGGGCGCTCTCTCGCATACATGCATGCATGGCATGCGTACTCTTCCCCAATTGCGACCCCTCCCCCCAGGATAAAATCACTTCTGGTCACATGCGACGCGGAATGGGCTACACTGGGGAAGAGCGAGCGAGCGACCCACGAGGGAAGAGTGCCGCTCGGTTCTTGGCGGCGTGACCACAAATTTGATTTTGATTGGCTGAGACGCGTGGGACGCTTGGTCGGATGACAAGCCGGCTAAGTGCTCCTTCGAGGAATATAGACGAGGAGAGAAAAAGTGCAGAATTTGGCGAGGCACCAGCAGGACCTGCCGTCCATCCCAACAGCTCCTGGCGATGAAGCAACATTGATTAATTTGACTCGCTAGGTCCTTGCTTGTGGATCAGCTACGATGCGATGGGGGGGGGAAGGGCTACGTACTGGGACTTGCTTGTCGCGTGGGAGAGCGCCCCGATGTAATCCCGCGTGTTGTCTGCAGCTGAACCCATTTTTCAATTCCGGAACCGCTCTATCCGCTCCACTGATACGGGTGTGAACTGCTCGATTTCTCCAGAGTTTTCACTTTTCCAATCCAATATCAACCTTCTTTCCCCCGTCCCCCCCACACCCACACCCACAAGTCAGACCGTTGCCCCAGCTTTCGATTGTCGGCGATCTAGTATCAGTGTATCGAGCCTCATATCGTTAACTCTAGTCACCGCATCAGCATGCCGTTCACTGGCAAGACACTGCACACTCTGCAGATCCTGCTCATCGTCTTCCCTTCTTTCTTGTCCATCGGTTATGGACTCGGAGTCTTGGGAGGTCTGACTGCTCAGAAGGATTTCTACACACAGTTCCCCGCGACACGGACCAGTGGTCTGAAAGCTGGAGCCCAGAGGTCTCATAATTCTCTCGTGCAGGGCGCTGTGACAGGCTTCTTCTCTCTTGGTAACATGTTTGGTGCTCTCGCCTGTATCTATATCGGTGACAAGCTCGGTCGACGAAAGACCATCTTCCTCGGCGCCATAATTGGACTGATCGGCTCGATTCTCATGACGTCGTCCTTCGGTCTGGCTCAACTGATTGTTGGCCGACTCATCGGCGGTGCTGGCTGCGGTATGCTCACTGCTACCGTGCCAACATACCAATCTGAGTGCTCTTCGTCCAAGTCCCGAGGTGTCCATGTAGTCTTCGATGGTGTCTTTCTCGCTCTCGGCATCTGCATCGCCTCTTGGATCGATCTCGGGTTCTTCTTCGTTCACAACAATTCCATCTCTTGGCGTCTACCAGTCGCTATTCCTATCCTCATGTTCATTCCCATCGCCTGCACCATATTCATGTTCCCCGAGAGTCCGCGATGGTTGGCTGGACAGGACCGCATTGAGGATGCGCAAAGATCTCTCCAGATCCTTGGACAGGACTCTGAGGAAGGTCTCGAGGCTACTAGAGTCCTGATTGAGGAGATGAAGATTGCAGCAAGCCTCGGAAAGAAGGGATCTTACTTCGACCTGTTCAAGATGGGCCGACAGATGAACGGCTGGAGGGCTTGCCTCGCTATCATGACCCAGTTCTTCCAACAGATGTCTGGATCGACCCTCATCTCGTACTACGTCACCTCTCTGTTCCTCAACGTTATCGGTCTCAGTACTGTCACAGCTCGTGTGCTCGCTGCATCCGTTCTTACTTTCAAGACACTGTCGTCCACTATCGCATTCTTCACCATCGAGAGATGGGGTCGACGTAACCTGATGATGTTGTCCGGTGGAGGCATGGGTCTCTCGATGTGCGTCGTCGCAATTTGCGTGGCACATATCGAGTCGCCAGGCGCAAAGTATGTTGCGGCTGCCTTCCTTTTCATCTTCAATTTCTTCTATCCCATCGGTCTTCTCGGAGTCAACTTCCTCTACTGTGCAGAGATCAGTCCTCTTCATCTACGAGCACCGATCACTGCCATCTCTACAGGTACCCAGTACCTGTTCCAGTTCATCATTGGAATTGCAACGCCAATCGGAATCGAGAAAATTGGCTACAGGTATTTCATCGTCTATGCCGTCATCGGCTGCATCATGGTCCCGACCATGTTCTTCCTCTTCCCCGAGACGACAGGACGTTCTCTCGAGCAGATTGACGAGATCTTCGAGAACAGCAGCACTATCTTTGATCCTCCTCGCATGGCACGAAAGACACTACCACACAAGGTCGAACTGGACAATTCTAGCATATCGTCCGGCGAGAAGGCTGGCGAGCACAGATTCGAGAACCTCGCGCACGGCGAGTCAGATGCCCTTGACGAGAAGGTTTAGACAAAGTCATGCTTTTGTAGTATAGATGGTAGGGACGAGTATGTTTCATCACACCATGAGCGAGTCAACTTGCTCGATTTTGGTAGTGCCCGAGCAATTCATTAATGTAGAGCCTTTTTCAGCAGCAAAGATAATAATGGCCCACTCGCTGACCATGACTCAGTGCTGCTACGACTTATTCCGGTAGGCGTTGAGATTTGGCGTAATGTCCCGTGTTATGAGCCATACTCCGCCCCCCGACGGCCGGCTGCGGCAATCCATTAAGTTTAGTAGGGACCAGTACAGGCAAGAAACACCATGGACTCGTGGACATTGTAAAGTGTACAATCCTGAAAGAGACTGCATTTATGAAAGCTAGATTATGCCGATAGTCCGAGACATCAGTCCATGGATAAGATTCTGAAATTTCCACAATCATTCTAGATGAACATTTCTGACGTAGTGTTGCCACGGACTCATGTCATCGTTTACCGAATTCCGTAATGGGACACGTTCGCGTCGCTCGAAATGGCTTTACCCCAGATCACGGCGGATCTCATATGAGCGTAATAGGACTGTACCCTTTCACTGGTGCTCATCTCAATCCGAAACATTGGGACTTGACATGTTTTGTGCGACTAACGTTGGAAACTAGCCAATCCCTCTGTTTCAAATGGCGACTTTGGGCTTGGTTTCTTGTTACCGCAGACACTCTTTGCCACGCAATACTTGCCGAGTATGGCTCAATTCCAGCCATCGAGGCTCGAATAGGACGATATGACGTGACATTCCGGTGATTCATGATGTAACTTAAACCCCGCAAACGGCGTGGCTCAGATGTATCAAGGATCTACTATATAAACAACCAGTTATTCCTTCTCAAATGAAAATTATCAACTCAAGAACATTTAAAAAAGTCAAAAACATGTCTGATTACAAGCCAACTGAACACGACGGTCTCAAGAAAGACGGTACCCCAGACAAGCGAGTCGCCGGTAACCAGGACTCCAACGCTTCTTCCTCCTCTTCTTCAGAGTCGACCTCTTCATCAGGAAACTCTGGTGGTTCCAAGTCTGGCGAGTTTGCTCACGGCAAGGTCGAGTAAGACATTCTCTTTCGTTGATCGAGGACTGAGCTAACAAAGGTAGCCCAGTTGAGGCCGGAAAGAAGGGAGGTGAGACATCCTCTTAAGCTAGGATCTCATCCTGTAATCTTATGATCTGAAACGACATGTAAACTAGTATAATGCATTGCATCATCTACATCTTCGTCCGTATTTTGAAATCACTCGATGTACAACGTTGTACAAATTGTATGACGAGTCTTTTATTCTGCACCTGTGTCTGCCTTGCCAGATTGTTTGATCAATCATCAATCACATATACAAGCACTTTACAGCATTGGACGCTGTTGTGATTGGTCACTCTGATCACCTCTAATTACTAAGGTTCCTGCTTCTGTACAAATTCGCTGCGGGAAAGAGTGAGCTTTGCTATCAAACATCATGCGTGATATCATCGCACAATACGATATCCTGTGATGTGTAAATCGGTACAACATCAATGCTACGATCACACAGAGTGAACATTGGCACCGTGCATTTCCATTGTGAGCTCCTCCATTTCTGGTATATTTCAGATTCACTCATTTCTACGCATACTACCCTCTACGAACATCCGCGAGTCAGCTACGTACGATGTGCTCCTTTAGAAGCCTTATTCCTGGACATCAAAAGGTCTGTGTCTTGTGGACCTCCATCTATACACTGCGTCAGTACTTGTGACAACGAAACTCCTATCATGCGTGAAGGTCTGGCTCGCGATCATGATGGTCAAACTGTGGTATATTGCTTAGGCTGGTTCAATAATACGTTTGTACCTTAGCACAACTCGTTCCAGAGCCAAGGCCAACACACTTGACCCAATGGCTCTTTACAAGGTTATGCTTACATTCGTCTTTGGCCGCTACATATCTTGTGATATGGAATCTGCCCGGTATCAATTCACAATTAGTCCAATAAGCAAGCTCGATCCCGGCCATTTCCAGGCTATTCTACGATCACAGAAAAAGATAAGTGTCTCGTTGAAGAAAAGTCTCTAGGTGATGTCGAGTTGCTCAGAATGGATGACAATCTTGCAAATCCATTCATGCGACTCTGTTCCTGTAGCAGATGATCAATCGTTCTCTACGAGATACTGCTTTGACAATGACAGTACCGCTTCGTGGCATTGCCTGGGACCTTTCCTTCTTCCACAGTATGTCAGACCATTCCACAAATACTCGTGCTCTTGACATGACCGATCAGGGTGATCCGTCAATTCTGTCATTAGCACATCCGTTGTCGTGAAGTCGTTACTAGCAGTGGACCTCACTGATGAGATTGTAGTAGACTTATCATGAATTGTGACGATTTCGTTATAGTGTCGTTCTGCAGGTTTGAGATGAAATGTGCACAGGTTTGGTTTTTGATTTGCTGGTGCCCCGGTAAATCGACATCTATGGATCGAGCAAACTGGAGCGCAAGGTTCAGGTGAATTGCTATTCAGGAGGTGACATATCGTCACCCCATTTGCAACTCAGCATCTCGAATCCATCATCGTCTGCACCCCTCAAAAGCACAGAAACTATGATCCCATAATTTCAATCGAACAGCTATTTTCCTTAACTTGTCGATTCAAAACTGAACAGATGAGTCGAGGCTTTGCAAAATCTACGATGAAACCCGTCCATTATGTTTGAGTTTGTCCGCTACCAGCACTTTGCTGTTAGACGGCAACGGTCCCCCGGTATCGTTGACAAGGCAAATATATACACATATCGAAACGTGATCACAGCTCGCAATTACCGACATTGCTGCTGAGCGGCAAAAATGAAGCCTCTACAGAGAATACTCCTGAAGTACAATCCATCTACACCGATATTGAGAACAGCCATCGGAAGGTCTTCTCGGTTTCCACATCGGACCAGAAGTATTTCCTGATTAATTTCAAAGACAACCAGGCATACAACCCGAACATAGTACCCCACAAGACCTTGAACGATACCTGGTACATTGTTGCACAGCAGCAGGAGCATTCGGTCGAGTAGTCGTACTGGTTCGCTGAGTGGGTTTGCATCGCACAGTTTCGGGCCGGAGAACTACAATGCGTGAAAGAGATATCCATACTACCCATCGGACCCACTTTTGGTAACAAATGCTTTGGCGATCTCGAAAATCTTGGTCTGGGCGTCGGGCCACATGATGCTCGTGTCTTTTATGGCCCCGATAGGCCATATATCATGTTCGGCTCCAACTCGATCTATGCTTGTTATGGCCAATGGTTCCAGGACTTTCGAGTGTTGGTCGATTGGGGAGGCGAGCCGGAGACGCCTGTTGTGGACTACAAATTTGAAGTTGACATCCAACGGCTCGACAAGTACGGAGTCATGGAAAAGAACTTCTTTGTCTTCTGGGATTCTCATGGTGAAATATACACTCACTACGACGTTGCTCCCAAACGAGTTTTCGCCGCGCTTCGAAAGGATGGTTCCGTAGGAGAGAACTTGGCTTCGAAGGCCGTCACGGACGACGCATGTATGGCGCAATATATGCCTGCAATCAATAGCGACCTCGAGTCGATTCATCAAGCTACCAATGCGCTTTCTATCCCCCTTTGTCACAGATCTGACCCGACGTTCAAACCGGACGAGACGAATACGTTTATTTTTACAATTTTCCACCACAAGAGCTACTACGCCTACCACAGTAGTCACGAACCATACGTCATGGTATTCAGGCAAAATGCTCCCTTCGCAATCTATGGCATCTCCAAGAAACCAATCTGGATCAATGGTCGAGGTTTGCCTGGGCAAGGCAAGAAACCTTCATGGTTCGGCGAGAACGATCCGTGGACTCAGTCTGAGATGATGTGCATAACATCGTTGAGCTGGAAGGCTCAAGGTCAAAAATATCATGGTTATTTGGACGACATCCTCTTTGTGAACTTTGGCATCGAGGATTCAAAGACAGCTGCAATTGATATAAAAGCCGAGTCTCTGTTTCTTGATCTTGGTCTT